>OY744604.1:30594223-30681723 GCA_963556255.1 Allolobophora icterica
ATCGCTAGTGTTCGGAAGCGAAGTATTATTCGAAGTATTATTCGGAAGCGAAGTATATAGAGTTGTTGTTGCAAAGAAAGAAAAGGAGATTCAACTGTGAGAAGAATCCGGGTAAGCTTTCCCATTCAAAGGCTTAGGCTTCAGTTTCTTACTGAATGCATTCACGCGCTTATGTCTGATCAAAATCAGACTGAGCCTCATCGCACAAAAACATTCTGAGTGAAATGCATTATTCAGCCCTGTAGCGCTATGATCGGATTACGATTCTGCACCCTAGTAAAAGAAGGCAATCGCTTTGTTATAAATGTCAAAATGTGCGATTTAGTTGTGTGTCATGTGCGTGTGCATCTGTTTCTGATGATATACAATGACGAAACACAATCACCTGAACATCAAAGCTGGCGTTGTAGTAAGTTGACTCACAGTCGGGACATTTAAAATGATTCGTGAATGTTGCACATAGCAATTCAAACCCAACAGAGAGCAAAAGATTTTTTCTCGTTTATTGTTGCTACCTTAGCGTGTGCACTGGCGGCTCAGTACCAATAGAGGACGCTGAAATGTGGAGCTCAATGGAAGATTCAAAGGCAAATTCGAAATTTAGTCTGTTAATAATTACGACGGGGCTTCCAAGACAGCGGTTTCTCTGTTCTAACCTATCTGAGAGCATTACGCGGACGTTCAATAGCATGGGCGGCGATCCCGAGGAGTCGAGGGGGACAAGACCCCACCCTTAAGTGGGGGACACGCCATACATCGGACCCCGAAATTTTGAAGAAACACCAAAAAAGGTCATGACATTTTTTCGCCGCTCAGGTCATAAAATTTCGCGAAAAATTTGTTTGACCTCTTTTTTGACCAGATCAGTTAAAAACTCTGTTTTGACCAGATCGGTTTAACTGTCAAACAAGATCGCCGTCACTGTTCAATAGCATCTGCAACTCGTCCATTGTTTCTCCAGCTTCTTTCCATTCTTTTCATTAATCTGATCCTCGTACTTCAACCTTTATCGTTTCTTATTCTCCCCTTCTCTTCATTAAATTGATCATCCTACTTTTCCTTTTTAATTCTCCTTCTCTTTCTTCTCTTCCTCCTCCTCCTTCTTTGCCTCCTCCTTCTGCTATTTTGCTTGCTACTTCTCCTTCTTCATCTTCTTTTTCTGCCACTCCTTCTTCTTCTCTTCCTTATTCTGCGTCTTATTTTTCTACTTGTCTTGCTCTGTCTTCTTCTTCTCCTCCTCCTCATCGTTCTCCTGCTCCTTCTGTTTCTACTTCCGTGCTTGTGTGGCTGAAAAAACAAGCGCATAGCCCACTGTAGAACGAAAGACATAACAAAGCTTTAAGGGGGATATCTGCAGTTTCCGGAAGCGAACAGGCAGAATGCGACGAATCTTTTGTTCAAGATAGACCTAACACCGCCACTGTTGCAGATCCAAAAGCATTTTGATCTTTGAAGTTAATTATGCTCGCCTTGGTGTGGAATAGCTTAATTTGGAAGTTGGGAGACGCTCTATGCATTTGTGATTTTTCTTGCTTTTGTGGCTGCCAAGTTGCAGCCACAAAAGCAAGAAAGCCATATGGTCCGACTTATTCGTAGCTGTTTCGTTTTTTATTTTTTTATGTTACAAACTGCCAACTGCAATTACTGCTTGTGTTTAATCTCGTTTGACTAATCGTTATTTTGCTTATTTCGGACTCGGCGAACCAACAGCTTGGTTTAAGTATTCAATTATTAGCTGCTTTCGTTAGTTTATACAAAAGTCTACAAAAAGTAACTGCACAACATCTTAATTTTAACTGCACAAATTTCTTTCCCAACTACACACTTTGTGTCCAGCTGCACGTTAGAATAAGCCCTGTGACATAAGACCACTAAGCTCATATAAAAGACAAGCAAAAAGGTCTTACGCAAAAACGTAGAGACGGAGGCAGTAAGTGCAGGTAAACGCCGAGAATATTTTTTGTCTTTTTACTTTCTAGTTAATCTTAACTAACAGGCTACCTAACTTAATTACATATCTTACTTGTTCCTAGTTCTTACACGTGTCTGCACAGTGTAAAATGATGGAAATATCCAAACTGTTTTGTATTTCCATTTTCCTACTAATTTTGTGCTATTGCGCTACTTTTCGACATTGTATGAATTGCTCTTGTAAAGTATCAGCGTTTGTCTCGTGCTAATGAAAGATTACTTACTTACTTACTTAAGTTACTTATAATAGTAATAGACTTGCGCTTTCATGAACTAACAAATATTTGTAAAGTGTCTTCAGTCAGTAGGTCAAGCAGATCTAAAGTGAGGCAAATCCATGTAGACTACCCATCCACGGAACTGGCGTATATCTAGACTGCTGCTTAAATTTTCCATAGAAGTTGAAACCACGTTGCATTTCGCAACAGGATGTCTGAATTTTGGAAGAGAAAGTTGAGAACGTTCTTCTCCCGACTCGATTTCGACAACGATGGAGTCGTAGGCCTATCGAGGAACGATTGGGTCATGATGGCCAGTGGATTCGCCGATTCTGAAAAAGGAGAGAAGCAGGTAGTAGAACACCTCAAAACTCTATATGAGAAGGTGAGATGCTCCAGACATGTTGGTGAGCTTAATTTAAATTTCATATAAATATCTACTGCTACTACTAATACTAATACTGCTACCACCACCACCACCACCACCACTGCTACTATGCTACTACTACTTATACCACCACTACTACTACTACCACTACCACCACTCTGCTACTACCACTACTACTAGCACCACTCTACTACTACTACTATAACTATTAATAATAATAATAACAATAATATTATTAAAAGTAATTGTAGGCCTAATTATAATAATGATGACGATGATGATGATGATGATGATGACGATGATAATGATGATGATGATGATGATGATGATGATGATGATGATGATGACGACGACGATGATGATGATGATGATCATAATAATAATAATAATAATAATAATAATAATAATAATAATAATAATAATAATAATAATAATAATAATAAGACGAGGCCTGACCCTCCGGACACAGTCTCTGCTCCTAAATAACAATAATTTTTTCCAAATCCTGAGGGATCCTTGATACCTCGGGTAAAATAATAATAATAGTAACAATAATAATTCTATTAACAATTCTACCTTTAACTTTTTAATCCTAAGGGATCGTGTAGGCCTTATATCTCGAGTTACAACAACAGCAACAACGACAGCAAAAACAATACAGAAATAACTGAAATAATTCGTGAACTTTATCCGCAGCAGATAACCTTTTGGTTTTAGAACTGACGTAAACAGAAAACATGCGCGTGCATAGATCCATTTGGCGCGTGCAAGGCGTAGTCTTGTTTTTTTACGCTAGACCTCTGCTGTTACAGACATTTTGTTCTTTATTCTTTTCCTCCCAGAAAACTCTGCTCAGTGCTCATAGTCAACTTCTCATTACTTATCACTTCGTTCATTCTGCCTTAAAACCATCAGCCCTATCAATAGTTCTGGTCTGGCTTTCACGGCAACGCTTGCATTAAATCTGGTCTCTGCTGTAGGCCTAAGTTACCACCAACAAGTCTCCTCTCTGTCTCCTCGACACCTCTGCCGCTTTCGACACCATAGATCACAAACTACTTCTCCTACGTCTGTCCTCTTGGTACGGCGCCTCTGACACTGCTCTACTCTGATTGCAGTCTTACTTGTGTTCCCGCTCCTTCTCTGTTGAAGCCTCCAGCCACTCTTCACAACCCCTCCCACTCTCTTGTGGTGTTCCTCAAGGCTCCGTCGTAGGTCCACTTCTCTTCATCCTTTACACTACGCACCTGAGCCATCTCATAAAATCCTCTTCTGTTGACTACCATCTGTATGCAGACGACACCCAACGAAGTTGCTTTCCGCAGCACCAACGCCATATAACCATATGGAGGTCCTTTCTGCTTGGTTAGCCTCCAACCGCTTGCTCTTAAATGCTACTAAAACTCAATTTATCTGGCTGGGTGGTGGTAGGCGATTAGCGGGTGTTAATTGGCCCCTGGTGGCAGAGGATTTTCCCCATATCACCTATCTGGACGTGGTTCGGGATTTAGGAGTCCTCCTGGATCGTACTCTTAGCTTCTCCCAACATGTTAACCAGCTTACCCGTAGCTGTTATTATCAACTGCGCCAGTTGCGGCTTATTTCTCGTTCTCTGTCTCATGATGCTACTGTCATCCTTATACATGCTTTTGTAACAAGCAGGCTGGATCACTGCAGTGCGATCTTGGTTGGTCTGCCGCTTGGATTGATTGGCCGTCTCGACCGGGTTCTTCGGTCAGCTGCTCGGCTTATTGGACGCATCCCTAAATATGCCCCTATTTCTGCATACATGCGTGATGTGCTGCATTGGCTCCCTGTCCCGCAGCGTATCTGTTATAGGGTTGCTGTACTGGTATGGCGCTGTCTCTTAGGCTGTGCCCCGGCCTATCTGTGTGAGCTCTGCCGCCCGGTCTCTGATTCAGTTGGTCGGCGTGCTCTTCGGTCTTCTTCTGGGGGAGAACTTTTAGTCCCTCGGGCTCGCTCCACAATTAGGCAACGCCGGGATTTCTCTATAGCTGGGCCCTCCATTTGGAATGGTCTTCCATTAGAGATTCGCCTTCTCCCTAGGGGTAACACATCTGCTTTTTACAAGCTGCTCAAGTCTAATCTCTATTGCCGTGGCTGGGCTGGGAGCGCTTCTGAGTAGGTTTCTTGAAGGTGCGCTATATTAAATTTATGAATGAATGAATGAATGAATATAACGACTAACCTAATGTTACTTCCAGATGTTATTCCAAATCTCCAGAAGTTTTTCGAGGGATCATACGTACCTTAAAAAATGGAAATGTTCTGGGTTTGAGGACGACAAACAGCGTTACCGTCGCCACTGCTGTGTTACAAACAAGCTCATACACGACTCAAGAGGTTCATATTTCCACAGCCAACTTGAAAGTGCTGAAAATCCATGGGTCCGATGGCGCATCTCCCAACATCTTCTGCACTCAAAGGAGACTGTGAACTACCAAAGCTCAGACCATGGGAATCAGACCCTGTGTTCTAATTTTGCTGCATTTTCTAAAACAAAATTAATGATCATAAATGCAAATTGTTAGATGTACCGCTATTTAGTATGGAATGACCAGCTGCTCGATTCTGACTTCTCTGGCACTGCCTTTAGTAAAATACCACCTGTCATCTACTTTGAAGTCTTTAATATTCTCAAGGGTATAGTCCCTAAATTATCCCCAATGGACTTCACACCTATACTTATTGTCTCACGTTCTGATGTTTTATCCCACCTTATTGCACACTTGGCTACCTGTCTTTTGCTGAAGTTTGTTTTCCGTCAAGCTTCAAATCTGCTTTAGGCAAGTTGTGACATTGACACCAGCAAAGTCAGTGAAGCCATTTGAGGCAATGAACCAATTTCAATGGCACTTGTGTTGTCTGTGGTGTTGAAATCTCACGCAGATTAAACAATGTCTATTCGCATAGTAAGTTCCGTGAAGGGCTTGTTGCGATGAACGTGCATAAAACAAGGATGACAAATATCAGCAGTCACGAACGACAGTCATGAAAAGAAACTGTGGTGCTAATTTGGTGAATTGGTAGCTCGCGCTTGATATCGGTCGATTCTTGTAAACATTCTTCATAAGAAAATCTCGGCAAATCTCGGCCGACAGTTGCGTCAGCCCCGCACAAGGCACCTAACCACATCGGACAACCAACATGTTAAAGCATACCTCTGCCAGGTCAAGCACTCTATCCACTCGGCTAACGTGACACAGATAGGAAAAGCAGGCTTGTCTCTTTCAATCATCGGTCTTCTTGAAAATGATTGCTTCTGTGACAGTGGATCTATCTTTGCTGGGAATGTGTGTCCTCTCCGGCCATCAGCTGTTCTTCGGCGATGCATTGAGTAACGATCGCGAACTGGAGATCCTGGATTTCAATGAGACAGAAGAAGCCAACGACGCTGTCCTCCTCATACCAAGACCATTGGTAGC
Source organism: Allolobophora icterica (assembly GCA_963556255.1). Classification (NCBI taxonomy): domain Eukaryota; kingdom Metazoa; phylum Annelida; class Clitellata; order Crassiclitellata; family Lumbricidae; genus Allolobophora; species Allolobophora icterica. The sequence goes on from OY744604.1 coordinate 30,600,247, forward strand.
GTGGCCTGCAGGCAATGGATATTACCAAAGATACTGGTTGCTACAATTTAGTATATTCGACTGCGAGAGAACACCTTTGTGATGTTTATTACATGTTTTATTCAAGCATAAAATATAGTAACATTTATTAAGAATAATTAATTTTGTCGACTGTGCATTAATATAGGTGATAAAGCAAATTTATGAATCCATTATAGGAACCGCATAGGCTACACAGAGCGTTAACGCTCTTTCTGTCTACTCTATGCGCCCTCCCTTATATCTATCGATATCTAGTGAATTTGATTACAATTTTAATGACAAGAAAAACAAGTCTGCGATTAATCAATCTGATAAATATCTAATTATCCACCGGTTTCATTCTGTAAATAAAATTACAGGCTTTAATGAATCCATAAATTTGCTTATCACCAATATTGGGGCTTTGCTTTATACAAAGTCGACAAAACTAATTAGGCCTATTCTTGACGTGTACATAGAGCTGATTAAATTGCAGGAAAATAATCCAGCCTGAATGAAATCTATATAAAGGCAATAGACCTATATGGTTTGTAAGAAGTCACATCACTTGGAAGAACTCTTGCAACTCACAATAACTTTGGAATTTCCAGAAAGTAAGTAGTCGATTTTAAGCAGTCACAATAACAACTACGCAAACGTATTTTTAAGGAGGTGACCGCAAAGCCTAGACTCCGAAATTCTTATCTGTGAATTTGTGAACAATATTCTATAACATAATTATCATTGTTTTTATAATTAGCCGAGAATTGATCCCCGAAGAAGAGACCTGCATTGTCAGCAGGGACGAAATGTGTGTGAAAATATATGTTCTTAGTTGGAGTCTGGCGGAGGAGTCCCTCTTCCCATGAAAAAACTCGCTCGTCTACAACTATTTGCTTTAACTGTTCTAATAATTTTACACATCCTGCTGCAACGTAACCAAACCACTCACATTGTAGAACAGTATGCCATTTAATGCCTTCTCTTAATAATGAATAGGCCCTATGCAACTTCTAATCAATCAACCCACCAATCAATCAATCAGTCACTCATCAATCAATACTCAGTCAATCATTTCACTAATTCATTGATCTATAGCATTTATGTAGCGCCCTTTGCATATATCTATCCTGGGGGTGTCCTAGCCCAGCACTGGCACAATAAGTTTCAAGCGTTGACAAGATATTTCTGTGGCGTATCCAGTCAGATGGAACCACAGATCCAAAGTGAATTCATTCCGTGTAAACTGTTTAACCATTCACAAGGCCTATAACTAGGCTGCTGCTGCTTATGTTTCTCTCTGAAGCTGAAACTCGACCGTATCGTTGTTGACCCGTATAAGCTGATAGTTACCTGGGTAGTTGTGTCGTTCCTTCCATCCCACTCGTCTTTCTATAGAAAAGAAATCTGACGGATTAACTCAGTTAAAAGTGTAACTTAGACCACGCACAAAAACACAGAATACGTTATAAGCACTTAAGGATGGACCCAGAGTTTAACGACATCTTACGGCACCAAAGGCCGTTGACGTCGATAGAAATTATTTCGAACAGTTCTCACCGTTCGTGTGGCCTACTACAAGTACTTAGGGTTTAGTACGCCAGTATCCTGTTTAACTCCACTGCAGTGCATATTTTAAGAGATGTAGACTATACTGGGACAAAGTCGGCCACGGGTTGAGCCGATGAACTTTTTTGGAACTTATCTCTGAAAAAATTTGATGACCTTTCTTTAAGGAATTCATCTCTCAAAAAATTTGATGACCTTGTTCAAAATTTTCTGATGAGATGACCTTTTTTGGAATTCCTGGTCACAAAATTTTACTTTTGCGCTTTACTATACTGGGACAAAATCTTAAAACTCCTCCAACATTTGTCCCGCTAGCCAACTAATCATACAGTTTACTTATGCAATGCACGGGACAAATCACCCTAACTGCTGGGACAAATCCTAAGACTACTGGGCCATTTGTCTCACTAGCTATACAGTTAAAATATGCCCTGCTCCACTGTCGTGTCTTGTGGTGTTTTTGTAGAAACGCTCTCTGTGTAGCTCAGCTCTGAATATTTGACACCGTGCAATTGTAGGATCACGATTACGATTAGGCTACGATTACTGCAATCCTATACATGCAGTGTTTAATCTAGTCCCCCTCTTCTGGGTGGGGAAACAAGGTTTCTGGGGGAGCAACGAATTTACAGAAGATTTTTTGTCTATAATAATTTCATCCATCTTGAAAAGTTTCAGACTTTTCCTACTTTCATCTTCAAAAAAAGTTGATGACCTTTTTTTAGTCCTTTACCTTTTTCTACAGCAATTTCTCTCTCAAAAATGTTGATGACCTTTTTTAGGAAATCCTCTCTCTGGGGGGAACCATGTATCCAAATGTATCATGGGGGGATTTTTTCTCCCCTAAAGGTCTCTACATTGTAAATTTGCCGGCCTCTGGGGGGACATCAATCCTGGGGGGGACATTTCCCCCCAAAGACGTCTAGATTAAACGCTCCCATACATGTGTACAAATGACTGAGGGTCAACATTCGGTGATTATACATCCGTTTGTTCTGCTGTGTGCACTTTTAGTCCAAGTGCATCTACACACTCTTTTAGTATAATGTCTATGTCCTTAAACCGTTTCATATGCTCAAGTGCTGTGTGTGTTCGCCAAGAATAGTAAACAGCGAAACACGATTTCATGCAACGGACACGACCGCATCAATTGATATGGTCTTGCCCTTAGCATAAAATGAGCCGATAATGCATGCATTTCAATAAGCAAAGAAATTGAATTAGTTCGTGAGATTTGCTTGCAAAGTATTTTGCAATGCAATTTGTTTAAACAGCTCCATGCTAGGGTTCCATGACAAAATGTCATGTGAAAAATATTAATGTCACGGACAAAATGGCACGGACAAATTGTCATCATGACAAAATGTCATTTAACAAAATGTCGCGGACAAAATGGCACAGACAAAATGTCATGAACAAAATGGCATGAATTTAGAGAATTGACATAAAAGAAAAATCCACAAAGGGTATTATGTATCGTGACCTCGAATTATCTCGATTATCTCGAATTATCTCGATTTTCTGGAGGACAATTTCATTGGGCGACAGCAAAGGGGTCGGCATCGCACTTTGGAACCAATACATTGGTGTACTTGAACATTTGCCTCGAAGCAACTACGGCGTGGAAGGTTGGCACAATGCCTTCAACAACGTTGTTGGCTTTTCCATCCAACAACAACCAAACTGCGCGTAAGCTGCAGCAAGAACAGCACAGTTTGGACGCAGGACGTCGCTAACTGGAACTTGGAGTTAAACCAAGAAAGAAGAAGAAGGCTTATGTGAGAATCAGTGAACCTCTCCAAACTATTGTTACAGACTACTGTAGGCCTAACAGAGATCCAATTGCCTAGTTGGGAGACATTGCAAGAGTTCTTAATAGGGGAGAGTTCCCCTTATTGAAACGCTTAAGCAGCAAACGAGATTAAACATGTTAATTACACGTGGTTTAGAAACTTATGATATGCATTACAATTGTCTACCAATGAACTACAAGTGCAGTTTATATCAAAGCTATATATGTATTCTTTCAGAGGAGATTTTACTATTTTCAATGACATCCTAATGTTCCAATTAAGGAAACCAGTTCCCTTAAATGGAACACATGGTTGCCCTTTTTGGAACACTAGTTAGTATTTAGTTGTTATTATCTCTTAACGTTTTTTTAAATTACATTTTTAAGTTTCTTTAAACAAAATCAGTTTTTATTGTCACTATTCAACACAATAGTCTGCAAAGTTGAATGAGGAAGTGTGCAGTCCACGATGGATAAACGGATCAGACAGGAAGCATGTAATGTCTTGTTCATCAATATCATCAACAGCTTGACTAACTGGCAAGGAATTAAGAAACGTTCTGTCAATAATATTCTGCTACTTCTCTTTAGGAAGTGTACTTCAAACTTTCCAAAATCCTCATTACTGTCATTTAATTTTTTTGGATCAACGTAGCAATTTCTCAGGTTGACAGAGGTATACTTTACAAGTTTACAGGCCACCCATGCTAGACATCCGACGTTTAATACTTAGTGCTTGTTCACACAACAAGCAAACTCTATAATGTAAGTTCTCGACTACGAGACAGGTGTGGTTGCACTCACTTGAACACAACATTTACGAAGTGCTCTGGTATTTCTAGTTTTGTGTGTTGTAATCGTTCGTGTTTGAATTACGCTAGGCTAGGTCGTGTTTCGAGTGCAGTTGAATTTACGGTGAATCAGCATTTCAATAAGATAGACCTACCTACCACTTGAATCGCATAGTAGAAATGACAGCACAATAGAAGAGCGCATTATACTAAAACTTAGAGAAAACTTATCCTTTTTCAGTTTTTCAGGTTTTTATATTGAACACCATTAATAACAATTGTTATTAGGCTACAGTTACTCGAAGAAAGTGTTAGTAGGCATCCAGAGGTGAGACCAGAAGGAACAACATTTCCCGCTAATGGGACCACCAAATTTTTCATAACAGAATGCTAGATTACTAGCAAGATTAAAAATATCACTCATAGTCTTTCTTCCTGTCAGTTTTAAACCGGAGTCTCTTTGATTGTGGTTTCACTTGATGCTACCATCATGTGTCATGACAATGGCGCTATATAAGTTAAAAGATAAGATAAGACGAGATAAAGATTACATTACCCTACAATGGACTACAATAGGTTATGTTAGATTAGATTTACTGTCACTTGATTGGACTGAGTTAGACTGGATTATATTAAGTCTGGCAATAGTGAACAATCGTAATTACTGGCATGGATAAATTCCATGGCCTCTCCTAGTAATTGCATCATTATATGATCGACAAGGCCACATGTCTGCGGCTGATGTCAAAGAATCGATGCGGCTGTTTGCATTTTGGTCGTACTTGGTTGAGCGCCGTATGCATACGTGCTAACCGCTTCTCAGAAAAAACCCACTTGACTTAACATCAAGGATAATGCGTGCTGCACGCAAATATTCATAAGATGTCGAAATTACTAAGCAACGCCACGACTCAAATGTATATGTAAATAAGACTTTGACACCGTTTGGGCTTCGCAATTCAGAATAAGGTTAGTGCATTAAAAGAAGTGCATTTAGTTGCATGAAAAGAAGATAGGCCTACATCGGTCTGTGTGAAATTTTACGGGCTATAAGTCGAAGAAAACTAAGCACCGATCACGATCTTCCTTTCTCAATGAAAGCAAGCAGCTGTGCGTTGTTGTGATATTCACCTTCTCAGCGGGTTATGCTGATCACTGCAGACGCAACAGTTAAGGCATTTTAACTTGGGTATTTGCTGCTCATCGCAGAATAAATCCGCCTAGTGAACTGTACTGAAATGGATGTCCATGCATCATTGTAACATTGTTTTTGATTACTGAAGCAAAACATTGGATATAGACCTACCTGGATACATCATTCTAAGTAAGTTTTATCTTCAATCGAAATTGCATGTGTTGTCTTCAGTTTAAAATGAATCCATTTACACAATTTATATGATTTTAATACAAATTTCAGCATTTTATAAAAATTTTGACGGATTCAATTAGTCACTAAATAATAATTTAGCTAAGCATTTTTGCCAGGACAAACTATTACAGCATTTCTGTTCTACTAGTGCTCCACCTCTGCTCAACTATGACATAAGAACGTCGTATGTACATTGTACAATGTCTGTGGACGAGAAAGAGGTTTGGTCCGTTAACCTCGTTTTCCGAGTCTAAGACAATGAAATGTATACTTCATGCTCTTAACTGCCTACTACTACTACTACTACTACTACTACTACTACTACTACTACTACTACTACTACTACTACTACGACTACTACTACTACTACTACTACTACCACCACCACTACTACTATTACTACTACTACCACCACAACTACTACTAGTACTACTAATACTACCATCATCACCACAACCACCACCACTATCCTGATTCTATTCCTTCGCCACCACATCACCACCGCCATCAACCGCCATCATCACCGATTACTATCGTAACACCCTTATGTCTCCTCGGCCTGACCTCCTGGACTCTGACCTGGCACCGGAACAAACAAGGCGGACATGGTTATTTCGGACATGATTTTATATCTGCTTTTGTGTGGCTCTGAGAAATTTCGGAGATTTACATTTACATTACATTTACACAACATCTGCTGCTGCTGCATTCATATCAGTTATCAATTTTTCGTTGCATGAGACATCTTTCCCAACTGAATTTGCTCACGCATTGTTCATCCTCTGCTTAAGAAACTTTCTCTCCTTTCTGACGATCTGTCAAATTACACAACCCAGCTCAGCTTTAATGTTATATCTTAAGTAAATTAAACTTAGCTATGAACTGAATTCAGAAGAACCGATCATCCAATACCCTAATCTTCCATTTCAGTCTACATACTGAAAGTTTTATTCAACAGAACCCACAGTTCTTGTTGCTCATAATGACATAAATTGCTAATGGATAGGGATAGGGAAACAGCAATTGGTCTTCTTTCTGCTGATTTTTACACTGTGGACAATTCACTTCTTCTGCAGGTCTACTCTAACTACTACTACAACCACAACAACAACAACAACAACAACAACTACTACTACTACTACTACTACTACTACTACTACTACTACTACTACTACTACTACTACTACTACTACTACTAGGCCTACTACTACTACTACTACTACTACTACTACTACTACTACTACTACTACTACTACTACTACTACTACTACTACTACTGATAATAATAATAATAATAATAATAATAATAATAATAATAATAATAATAATAATAATAATAATAATAATAATAATAATAATAATAATAATAATAATAATAATTATAATAATAATAATAATAATAATAATAATAATAATAATAATAATAATAATAATAATGATTTCCTTCCTGTTATTCTGTTGTCTTTTTCTATTGTCGTATAATTATGCGTATAATAATAAATGTGAAACTGAGCATTGGAATCACGCGTGGTTTTCCAGAGAAGATGGCGACTCTTCCACTGCTGATCGGTGGATTGATGTTGCTGTTGGCTACGCCATCTGGCGCCATCATCTGCTACGAATGCACTCATTCATTGGATATCAATTTCTCTGATGGTAACACAACTGCATGTGGTCGAGATCTAGACCCAACGCGTGTTGCAACTTGCACTGGGTCAGGTTGCTATTCTTACATCTACAATTCATCTGACCAAGGTATGACTTCACTCGGAAATTTTATGTGAAACTCGACTATGCTGGAAGACTATCGCATCTTCAACGAGAAGGAAATTTATAATTGATAATGTATGCATGCATGTATGTATGTATTACGTATGTATGTATGTATGTATGTATGTATGTATGTATGCATGCATGTATGTATGTAACATGTGTGTATGTATGTATGTATGTGTCAGACGTATCTGGATACTTGACAGAGTGTCTTTAAGTACCTTACAAAAACGCTGTCTGCGACAACCTATATTATGTTAACTGTCATTATGACAGAAATGTCATTGGTAAGCAAAGCAATGCAAAACCTAGAAAACTCACCGATGGCGCACCCACGCAAACACGTGGAGCCCAAACAACGGATTTTCATCCATAGTTGACAGATGGTATCATGTCGTCCGGAGTCTCTGGACCAAGCTTCGTCTATGATGCAGAGCGACGATGAATGTATGTATGCTGAACACTGGTTGCGCCCCCTGCCAACACAGGCCCTCACTGGGGGAAGATAACGTTCATCATTTTTTAAATCAACGAGGGATGATAAATCATTTTTAAAGTGTAGATAAGTAAGTAATAATTTTTTATTAACCCAAGACAAACGCCCACACTTTACAACACCAATGCATACGAAAGTGAGAAGGTAGCACGAGTTCAGTAGGACAACAATTCGATGCAATAGCATAAAGTGTTTCTACGTGTTAATGTTCATTTGTGCAACCAGCTGTACAACACCGTTAACTTCTCTTTTCTTGCTACACATGTGGCATCTTATTTACGTATGGACATGGTTTCTTGGCATTCACTCCGCCGATGTAGCAATTTAGTGAAGGCAATGCGTCGAGGATGATCTGTTGTTTTGAATTCTAACGCTGCAACAATTGCAGACTTCATTTCTGTAGAAACTTCAGGTCAAAGAAGGTGAGCCCGACCACAATTTCACTCACATACCATAAGTGACCAGCAAATGACTTCATGGCAGCTTTATCAACAGCACCGTGTGTCTTCTTGTAGCTGTCTAACTCACAGCGTAACTGAAGATCCATCCTTGGAGCAGACGAAGCACATGCACATGTAAACCTTGCCTTCAGATACACCTTTAGTTCGAATGTGTTGAAGTGATCAGAGAGATGGCAGAGAGATTGGGAGTTCACGTGCAGTCAGCCAGAATTGGGAGCGAAAAAGGAAAGTCATCAAAATGCACAATTCAGCTTTGCCGTCCACCTAGCTCGGTTGAAGGGTCCAGGTGACTGACTGTGTACACTTGCACTGCCTGACGCGGACTCTGCTCCGAGAAATAGAAGCGACAGTTGCAGAAGCTCTCGGTAATCATCCCTTAGCTGAAACTCTGTTAGTTGCTGCTGAATGAACTGTATGAGGTCATCTCGAACTGGATTTAGAGCCGATGCAATGGAATTTACCTTCAATCCACTTTCATACTCTGATCGGTCAATCAAAACCCCCATACTCGCCAAATCTCTGGAACAACTTGATGGTTGGTTCACTAGATGGTCCCATCAATGTATCAAACACCTTGGCTACCATTAGTTCCATGATATGATGCCTGCAAGCTAAGCTGACCTGATCCTTGCCCAGTTTTTCTTCCAAAAGTGCGCAGGCGCCGGTATGAACTCCTGTGTTACTGGCTGTTGTATCAAACGACATGAACATATACGATCAGCGAGATTCCATTCCTGAATAAGATTATATACAGCCGTCGCCTCTGCCTGTCAGGTTCCATTTGGCAATTTTGCCACTCCCAGCTGCTTCATATCTCCAGACACCAGAATTGCAAGACGATCAGATCAACTAACTGCTTTGACATCAAAACAGGCAACAGGTGTCTGAGGTGGAATGGGATCATCATCAGGATAGCTACTGATTTCAGGCTCATACATGTCCACTGCTGCTGCTCAACTCAAGAGTCATTGCTGTTTGTTTCATCCGGTCAGCCCAGGGCTTATTCTAACGTGCAGCTGGACACAAAGTGTGTAGTTGGGAAAGAAATTTGTGCAGTTAAAATTAAGATGTTGTGCAGTTACTTTTTGTAGACTTTTGTATAAACTAACGAAAGCAGCTAATAATTGAATACTTAAACCAAGCTGTTGGTTCGCCGAGTCCGAAATAAGCAAAATAACGATTAGTCAAACGAGATTAAACACAAGCAGTAATTGCAGTTGGCAGTTTGTAACATAAAAAAATAAAAAACGAAACAGCTACGAATAAGTCGGACCATATGGCTTTCTTGCTTTTGTGGCTGCAACTTGGCAGCCACAAAAGCAAGAAAAATCACAAATGCATAGAGCGTCTCCCAACTTCCAAATTAAGCTATTCCACACCAAGGCGAGCATAATTAACTTCAAAGATCAAAATGCTTTTGGATCTGCAACAGTGGCGGTGTTAGGTCTATCTTGAACAAAAGATTCGTCGCATTCTGCCTGTTCGCTTCCGGAAACTGCAGATATCCCCCTTAAAGCTTTGTTATGTCTTTCGTTCTACAGTGGGCTATGCGCTTGTTTTTTCAGCCACACAAGCACGGAAGTAGAAACAGAAGGAGCAGGAGAACGAGGAGGAGGAGGAGAAGAAGAAGACAGAGCAAGACAAGTAGAAAAATAAGACGCAGAATAAGGAAGAGAAGAAGAAGGAGTGGCAGAAAAAGAAGATGAAGAAGGAGAAGTAGCAAGCAAAATAGCAGAAGGAGGAGGCAAAGAAGGAGGAGGAGGAAGAGAAGAAAGAGAAGGAGAATTAAAAAGGAAAAGTAGGATGATCAATTTAATGAAGAGAAGGGGAGAATAAGAAACGATAAAGGTTGAAGTACGAGGATCAGATTAATGAAAAGAATGGAAAGAAGCTGGAGAAACAATGGACGAGTTGCAGATGCTATTGAACAGTGACGGCGATCTTGTTTGACAGGTAAACCGATCTGGTCAAAACAGAGTTTTTAACTGATCTGGTCAAAAAAGAGGTCAAACAAATTTTTCGCGAAATTTTATGACCTGAGCGGCGAAAAAATGTCATGACCTTTTTTGGTGTTTCTTCAAAATTTCGGGGTCCGATGTATGGCGTGTCCCCCACTTAAGGGTGGGGTCTTGTCCCCCTCGACTCCTCGGGATCGCCGCCCATGCTATTGAACGTCCGCGTAATGCTCTCAGATAGGTTAGAACAGAGAAACCGCTGTCTTGGAAGCCCCGTCGTAATTATTAACAGACTAAATTTCGAATTTGCCTTTGAATCTTCCATTGAGCTCCACATTTCAGCGTCCTCTATTGGTACTGAGCCGCCAGTGCACACGCTAAGGTAGCAACAATAAACGAGAAAAAATCTTTTGCTCTCTGTTGGGTTTGAATTGCTATGTGCAACATTCACGAATCATTTTAAATGTCCCGACTGTGAGTCAACTTACTACAACGCCAGCTTTGATGTTCAGGTGATTGTGTTTCGTCATTGTATATCATCAGAAACAGATGCACACGCACATGACACACAACTAAATCGCACATTTTGACATTTATAACAAAGCGATTGCCTTCTTTTACTAGGGTGCAGAATCGTAATCCGATCATAGCGCTACAGGGCTGAATAATGCATTTCACTCAGAATGTTTTTGTGCGATGAGGCTCAGTCTGATTTTGATCAGACATAAGCGCGTGAATGCATTCAGTAAGAAACTGAAGCCTAAGCCTTTGAATGGGAAAGCTTACCCGGATTCTTCTCACAGTTGAATCTCCTTTTCTTTCTTTGCAACAACAACTCTATATACTTCGCTTTCGAATAATACTTCGAATAATACTTCGCTTCCGAACACTAGCGATTGTCTAAAGAGGCCATCAGTCTGCCACAGTTACATTCAACTGTCATTCGTCCATATCTCTTGCCACTGCAGAACAGATGAACTCTGTTTTACTTATTCCCTAGGTTTGAGGCCAGGATGCCGTTTTATGAATCGTATTTGAACAGCCTGAATTAATTATGTCCACTCGGAAGCCATAAAATTGAAATAATAATATCCACACAAAATTGCCAAAAATGAGGCGAATTCACTGTTTGAAATGTCATATCTTATTAATTAGCTTCAGGGAGCGAACCCCTTGACCAAGGACTTTTCCTCTGGACCCACTGGGGCACAGCCTCCAGATCCCCTAATTCGCCCCTCATGTGCAGTTGAGAAAATTCCTTAGAATAAGCCCTGGGTCAGCCTCCTTTGCTACGCTTCTCTCTGCAATGTTCAATTGCCGTTTTCGATGCCTTTCTTCTTTCCGAGCCAGCACCATGTCAAAGGGACCCAATGCTGCCACGTCTTCCGTTCTCTCTCTCAGTCTGCAGCTCAGTACTGAGTATATTGCAGAAAAATAATGTGAATTCAAGAACACTGTCATTGGGGGAACATTAAAATTACAACAATACTCACTTACTCACCCAGAAATTTATCTAGTTTGGTGAAGAAAAACTTGAATAAAAAGACATTTTATCACGACAAACGTGCATAATATTAAAAATGTGAGCACACTGAGCTACCAGTAAATATAAATATATCTCAATGAAACTTAGCACATTTACTATGCATCATAAAGGGAACAGAATGAGGTGGTGGGATCTGGAATATGCTGAACTTTCATTTTTTACATTACATTGAGTGGCACCCTAATATATATATATATATATATATATATATATATATATATATATATATATATATATATAACACAGCATACTTCAATTACTTTGGCCTATTTTACATTTTTCTATCGAGTATTAACAAACTGAACATAGCTAGGGCCTACTTAGTGCTCATCCTTACTGTAACGTATATGAGACACATACAACTATTGCGACGAATATCTAGATATAGGTCCGTATTTAGTGGGTGTTGGGTCGTGACTTGAGTGTTAGTATTCTTGCACGTGTAAATAGGCGTTTCAGACTTCACGCCTTCAGTTGTGCGTAGTTTATATTTGATGAGTAATGAATTGATCGGTGCGTGTGAGAGGCACGACGGTGCACACGGAGGGGATTATAGGTTCACGGTAGTCGATGTTTACCTCTCGTCAAGTAGGAGATTCGACGCCCGACTCTCAACGGGCAGCAAAAGGAAGGCCGTCTGTTTTCCTCTCGACAGACTGAAATAATTTTATAGGTTTACTCAAAGTGTATAGTTGACAGCATATATGCCACGTTTGCTAATATTTGCGTAGATGTAGGCTAACTATGTTGGGCATTTTTGTCACGTAATTTTGTGGAATAGACGGTTAAGAAGTAAAAGAGTATAGGCGGTTCAAGATATCAAGATACGAAAATCTTCACATATTAAGCATACTGTAGCTGCTCACCCGTCTTGTATAAGAAACACAATGCCATATCCTAGCAGACTATATCTGTAGAACCTGACACTATGAATTGAGGCAGCAATCATACATTAAATGTAGAAGTAGGCCTAACTCAATTCTCATTTGCATAGCAGTTTTTTAAACTGATGACAATAAATTCTGTAACAGGGCTGTCTGTGATCCTCAGAGGCTGCGGAGACTTTCCTCCAAAAGCATCCTCCAAAGCAGAATGCTTACTGAATAACGAGATTTTTAACTTCACTTTCTTTCTTTCCGAGAACCAATGTTGCACTAACGCAGCGGATGGCAACGCAGCACTGACAAGTTGCATTTGTGAAGAAGATTATTGCAACTACAACATACCACAGTCAGCAATCATAAATCAAACAATTGGCACGACCACCCTAAAGCCAGAACACGGGCTTCCTTGGATTCCCAATAACACACCGAACAGCACCGATCTCGTCAACTGTCACAGCTGTTGGTATTCAGGCGTTGCCAATAACGTATCGACAAATTTGTCTTGCGGAGAACCTTTTATTTCACATGAAGGAGGCTCGTGCGGTGGAGAAGCATGTGTTACATACGCAGCTGCCTCTGAGGGTAATTCTTTTTCCTCTGTCTAACCTCAAACTTAGTATGCATATATGCAAGTATGAATGTATGTATGTATCTGGCTAGTTGTATAGCGCCACTGAAGAATCTCAATGTGGTTCACAAAATGGTAATCAAACAGATCTGAAAGTGCTTCTAACAATGGCTTCAACACGTGAAATCGCTATCCAGTTATGAGTTTCACTCTGTTAAACTGTTGGCCTAATAACAGGTGGTTTACAGGCACCAAATTTAAAACGTAAATTAATTAGCAATGTTTTTGAACGGTGTGGTTTGAGTAGAAGCAAATGTGCTTTCCCGCTTTATTGCATCCTATGTATTTCAACTTATATTTCTTCCATAGACGTGGAAAACGTGAATGTCATATATCGGTTTAATTGTTTCATAAATTTTCGCATACACGTACATCCACAGAATATAAAATATTCAAAGGCTTTTAAAAATTATTCCTAGGTTTCAGATAAATACCTCTTTCAGACATCATTAACTGTTTTATCGGATAAGATGAAGCTTTCAAAACCATAGTAAAAATATACCTAACAAAACAAACAAGCTTACACATTGATTACTAGAATACAGAAAATTATACAAATTGTGCTTGGAATCAACATAATTATTTAACACATTGTGTGTATACATGTAGTCTATGGCTTTACGTGAAATAATTTGAATCACGGCATGTATTCGGAATTGACGATGTAAGTGTTTACATACTAAAGGCGCATCGATTTGTTTTATTACAGGTCATTTTCAAATCAGTCGAGGATGCGTCGGAAGTACTCAGTTCTATAATGACAGCCTCAGACTTTGTCAAGACAACGTCACATCTTCAGGATTCAATTACTTCTTCTACGAAAATCAGTGTTGCTATTCCTATACATATGACACGTGGTCCTATACAGGTTGCTTTTGTGGAGACAATTATTGCAACTTTAAGTATTTGCAACCAACTATAGCTCCTCGGTCAAACGAGACGACAACCTTCTCATGGTACAATCCACAAAATACCACCTCCTATCCTAACCCTTCAAACGTGTCAGTGCCTTGGAACTTTAACAACACATTGAATGATTCCAACCTCATCTCCTGTTATAGCTGTTGGTATTTCAGTGCCCTGGGCAATACACAAAATGCATCGCTTTGCATCGATCCACTCAGTTCGGATGGAGGAAATATGTGCCTCGGAGGATATTGCATTACTGACGTGTCCAACTCTGCAGGTAAGTCTCTCTGCAATAAATAACCACATTACTCTCTAGATTCATTCCTAAAGAAGAGCCTTCTGTAAAATCATGTTTACTGATCCTCAACTGTTAACCACTTATAGGATTGAACACTTTCAGATCATCTAAATCTTCATGTGGCAAACGTAGTTACTATTCTTTTCCCGTTTACTTAATGTATGCAGATTCAAAGACTAGAATAACATTTTTTATAAGTTTACGGTGGACTGATGAACAAGTACTGAAAATAATTACGTGAAACTTGTAATTTTCACAGGTTATCATGTGATATCTCGACAGTGTGCATATGATACGATGTATTACGAACAAATGATCAGCAGTTGTCAGAACAACAGTCACTTCAATGGTTACAACTTCTTCTTCAACGGAAGCCAATGTTGCTATTCCTCCGAAGACGTCATGTATTCAATGACATCTTGTATTTGCACCGACGATTATTGCAATGGTAACACATTGCAAGCACCGTTACTTCCTCACACAAATGACACGACCACCTTAAACCCAGAACACCAGGTTCCTTGGATTCCCAATAACAAAACGAATAGCATTGGTTTGGTCAACTGTTACAGCTGCTGGTATTCAGGCGTTGCCAATAACGTATCGACAAATTTGTCTTGCGGAGAACCTTTCATTTCACATGAAGGAGGCTCGTGCGGTGGAGAAGCATGTGTTACATACGCAGCTGCCTCTGAGGGTAATTCTTTTTCCTCTGTCTAACCTCCAATTTGGTATGCATATATCTAAAAGTGTGTATGCATGCATCTGGCTATTTGCATAGCGCCTTTTCAGAATCTCACTGGAGCTCTTAAAAAGGCAATCTAACAGATCCGAAAAGTACTTCTAAAAATGGTTTCACAACGTGAAATCGCTATCCAGTTATAAGTTTCACTCTGCTAAATCTCTTCGCCTAAAAATGGTGGTTTAGAGGCACTCAAATTGAAAGCGTAAATTAAATAGTAATGTTTTACGAACGGTGTGGTTTGAGTAGAAGCAAACGTGCTTTCCCGCATAGATGCTTCTCATGTATCTCAAGTTATATTTCTTCCATATAGACGTGAAAAACCTGAACATGTATATCGGTTTAATTGTTTCATAAATTTTCACATACACATACAGTGTACATCCACAGAATGTAAAAATATTCAAGATTCTTAAAAATTACTCTTTCGTTTCAGGGAACTACCTTGCTAGACATTATGAACTGTTTTGTCTGATAAGATGTCGCTTTGAAAAGGAAAATAAAATGCTAATTAACAAAACAAGCAAGCCTACACTTTGACTACTACAACATAGAAAATTATACAAGCTGAATGTAGTGCAAAAAGCGGGCAGTCTCCGACGATTATATATTTATGAATTATATATATATATATATATATATATATATATATATATATATATATATATATATATACATAATGTGTGACGTTAGTATTTTGATTTACGCGAAAACTTACCGAAGAGAGTGGAGCATGGACTACTGTCATAAGGGGTGCGCAGAGAGAAGGAGGGGCGATAGGGCGACTGCATGACCAAAGGGAGAGTACGGTTGGGGGAGAGAAGGGTTAAAGGCGGAGGCGAAAGCGAGAGAATAAATAGTGCAGACCAGCGAGGAAGAGCATTCGCTCGCTAGGACAGGATTCGATCGGAAGGACGAATTTCGCAAGGAGAAATCAGAGGAGCCAGGAAATTTTGACGAGCAAGATTTAGAATAGGCAAGATCGGAGAACAAGGTTGACAAGTACCTCCAACACGACTTGAAATGGAGAAGCTTGGGTTCGGCGAACTGTGAACTCTGTATCGACAAAGCAGACCATGACATGTTACGTCAACCTGACCGTACTATTTGTATAGGCTGTGAATAGATTGTATTATAAGAATCATCAAAACTAGGAACGTCTTCTCGCTGTGTCTCCGCGAGATTAGATTACGAACACACACGCGTTTCAGAAGCGCTAAGACTACGAAGAATTAGCCTGCCATTTGAACCACACCGCTACCATCAAGAACTGAAAGAAGATTCGCTCTTCTCGGTGCAGTAAAGAGAAATCTTTTTTCAGTGCACTGTCTTGGAATTGACATAATTATTTAGCACAATTTGTGTATGTATTGCCATACGTGAAATTTGAATCACGGCATGTATTCGGAATTCACGATGAAAGTGATTACATAGTAAAATGGGGCATGAATTTGTGTTATTTACAGGTCAGTTTCAAATCAGTCGAGGATGCGTTGGAAGTACTCAGTTCTATAATGACAGCCTCAGACTTTGTCAAGACAACGTCACATCTTCAGGATTCAATTACTTCTTCTACGAAAATCAGTGTTGCTATTCCTATACATATGACATGTGGTCCTATACAGGTTGCTTTTGTGCAGACAATTATTGCAACTTTAAGTATTTTCGACCAACTATAGCTCCTCGGTCAAACGAGACGACAACCTTCTCATGGTACAATCCACAAAATACCACCTCCTATCCTAACCCTTCTAACATCTCCGTGCCTTGGAACCATAACAATACATTGAATGATTCCAACCTCATCTCCTGTTATAGCTGTTGGTATTTCAGTGCCCTGGGCAATACACAAAATGCATCGCTTTGCATCGATCCACTCAGTTCGGATGGAGGAAATATGTGCCTCGGAGGATATTGCATTACTGACGTGTCCAACTCTGCAGGTAAGTCTCTCTGCAATAAATAACCACATCACTCTCTAGATTCATTCCTAAAGAAGAGCCTTCTGTAAAATCATGTTTACTGATCCTCAACTGTTAACCACTTATCGGATTGAACACTTTCAGATCATCTAAATCTTCATGTGGCAAACGTAGTTACTATTCTTTTCCCGTTTACTTAATATATGCAGATTCAAAGACTAGAATAACATTTTTTTATAAGTTTACGGTGGACTGATGAACAAGTACTGAAAATAATTACGTGAAACTTGTAATTTTCACAGGTTATCATGTGATATCTCGACAGTGTGCATATGATACGATGTATTACGAACAAATGATCAGCAGTTGTCAGAACAACAGTCACTTCAATGGTTACAACTTCTTCTTCAACGGAAGCCAATGTTGCTATTCCTCCGAAGACGTCATGTATTCAATGACATCTTGTATTTGCACCGACGATTATTGCAATGGTAACACATTGCAAGCACCGTTACTTCCTCAAACAAATGACACGACAACACCATCATGGCAATACTCTCCAAACACCACCAGCCAGTATAATTTGTCGACCACTCAGTTTCCTCGGAAGTCCAATGATTCACTGAACGACACTGGTTTGGTCAACTGCTACAGCTGTTTTTATACAGGCGTGAACAATAACTTATCGAAACATTTATCTTGCGGGGAACCTTTCATATCATATGTGGGAGGCTCCTGTAGTGGAGATGCATGTGCTACATTCGTCTCTACCTATGATGGTAATTTTTTTTCCTCTATTTAACCTAAAATTTGATGTCACATACAAATTCACGTTATTCATATATTGCACAGTTATCGATAACGTGTAGTTGTACAGAGACTTTAAATTGTCCAAAATATTCCAAAACAGCTACACATTTAATGCGATATGAATTTCGCTATGCAACAATTTCGTAAACAATTAGTAGGCCTAATTATGACTAGGTTGCAAAACGGTTTTGTTCGCGACATTAGAAAATTGCTGTTTTGTTAACGAGGGTGTCTCATTTGATGTGAATCTGAAAGCAAACATATTCTTATTAAACAAGCTCATCTTTTATGGCACGAAAATAACGAGACTTCCGCAAAATGAACTTTAATTTTATTTAAAATGAACTTTAATTTGATATCTTGTAGTGCATGTAGCGTATCTAGAACCTGGTGTTACCCTGGTGTTTTTAAGCTTGTTCGTATTATAAATGGAGTATAACATTATTTTGTTATTGACAGGTTATTTTGTACTCAATCGAGCATGCACCAGCACTCAGAACTACACAGACAACCTCAGACTTTGTCAGGAAAACGCCACTTATTCGGGTTTCTGTTACTTCTTCTACGAAAATCAGTGTTGCTATTCTTACACACATGACAAGTGGTCCAGGACAGGCTGCATGTGTGCAGACAATTATTGCAACACTAAATTTTTGCAACCAACTATAGCTCCTCGATCAAATGACACGACAACCTTCTCATGGTACAATCCACAAAATACTACCTCCTATCCTAACCCGTCTAACGTGTCGCTTCATTGGAACTTTAACAATACAGTAAATAATTCTCGCCTCATCTCCTGTTACAGCTGTTTGTATTCAGGTGTACCGGCTAACACATCAAATGCATCGATTTGCAACGATCCACTCAAGTCTTATGGAGGAAGTATGTGCTTCGGAGGAGCATGCTCTACTTTCATGTCTACTGCTGAAAGTAAGCTTCATTTCAATATATATTAGCACAAAAGTCTACATGCCATCCAAATGTTGTCCAGATTAATGTCATGCTACATGATCATTACAGACAATCTTTAAACGTATTAAGCACTTTTTGATAATCAAAATTTTCATTTGCTACACGTAGGTTAGTTAGAAGTATTGTCTGCTTTACAAGATATTTACAGAATCGTGGTCTAGAACAAAGTTTACCAATAATTTTAGGGTGCATTCCTGATCACAAAATATTAAAAAATAACGTGAAAATTAAACTGTTGACAGGTGATCATGTGATATCTCGAGGATGTGCTGATAATATGTATTACACCCAAATGCTCGGCAATTGTCAGAACAACACTCGTTCTCATGGTTACAACTTCTTTTTCAACGGAAGCCAATGTTGTTATTCTTACGAAAGTGCCACGTATGCCATGACATCTTGCTTTTGCACCGACGATTATTGCAATGGTAACATATTGCAAGCACCGTTACTTCCTCAGACAAATGACACGACAACACCAACATGGCAATACTCTCCAAATACTACCAGCCAGTATAATTTGTCGACCACTCAGTTCCCTTGGAATTCCAATAATTCAACTAAAGTTCCTCGATCAAATGACACGACAACTTTCTCATGGTACAATCCAGGGAATGCTACTGCAACTCCCAGTAGCCGTCCTTCCACCATGCCATTTCCGTACAGTCCTAATAATACAGTCAACAATTCTCTCTTCATCAACTGTTACGAGTGCTATTATTCCGGAATTTCTATTGACACATCCGATGAATCACCTTGCGGCTCGCAAACTAATTCCCGCGTAGGAAACGTCTGCAGTGGAATAGCCTGCCAAACATACTCCTATAAATCATCAAGTAAGCAGCTAACTGTTATCAACGGTACTAAATCTGTTACAGGTTTCGGTGGATGAAACATAAATTTTTGACACTCATTCCCGCTGTTTAATATCTCTACTTAGCGTAGCGGAAAATTGCTCGCTGCGCTTATTTTTTGGTAAAATATAAAATAAATAAGTAAGTAAGTATATTCTTTATTAAGCCACCTGCAAACGCACTGTGGTTAACAATACAGGTTATACAAATAGATGCATATGAAACTGAAAAAAAATTAGCATAAAGAAAGATAGACTTAATTTTGGTCTAGTGTTCAAATAAGTGAGTGAAAATTATTTAACTAATGTTAGTGTTGGATAGGGACCAAAAATTGCATAATAATTTTAGAGGAATAACATCCTGGTTATGAAACTCTTGCGAGTTAGCGCATCGGCCCTGGGATATCCCGATCATGCGAGCGGGGGCGGAGCTCATAGGTGCATATTTTTGTTGGGGGAACATGACCGGGGCTATGCAGCACCGCAGTGAAGAGGGTTCCATCAGCCTTCTCACATAGAGCATCAAATGATTCGGAGTCTGCCGGTAGATATCCATGTCGCACCAGTCTCCTGACTTGCGCGCTGAGACGGGAGCGCTGTTCAACATTTAGAGAACCCCACCAGGCCGGTGAGGCCTGGTGGGGCTTTTCATTTCAAAATGATTTTCATTTCATTTTTTTATTTAATTGCTTTTCACTGCATTGGTTTCATTTCAAAATGATTTCAAAATGGTTAGGCCTCTAGTACTTTATTTAAAAATCTTGCGGTGTTTTATTTGAACATGTCTTAAATACAAGATTACGACGCATATTTCTTCTTTCCCAATGTGATTTCATATAAATGCTTGCCATACGTTGAGTGTATAGGCCTACATCAAGGTTTACTTGAAACACTTGGTCGACAGATGAAAGAAATACAGATTATTAGTTCTAGCATCGTACTATTTCTGTCCTGTTCGTTCGAGTTTATGGGACTGTTCTATGTGTTATTTCCACAAGTGCAGGAGGGTTGTCAGGCACTACAAAAAGTGTCAGATAAGTTTTATATAGGGTGTTTTATTAGCTTTGTTTAATTTCATATTTATATATTATTTATATAGCGTGTTTTATGTGTTTTGTTTTACTTCATATTTATACATATTTATATAGCGTGTTTTATGTGTTTTGCTTTATTTCATATTTATACATATTTATATAGCGTGTTTTTATGTGTTTTGTTTTATTTCATATTTATACATTATTTATATAGCGTGTTTTCTTTGTTTTGTTTTATTTCATATTTATATATCTATATTTATATAGCGTGTTTTATTGTTTTGTTTTATTTCATATTTATACATACTGCTGTTATTCCAAACCAATTTTAATACTCATGTATCAAATCCATTCTTTGCATAACATAGGTAAATTTTGAGTTTGTCTATTCTTAACCGTTACAACAGATGGTTTGACTTACTTGCAAACATTGCCACACCATCCCAGCACATGCTTTGGCATAATTATGGTTGAATAGAGACCAACAGTAAAGTTATCTGTGGGGGTCAACCAAATGCATCGCTCAGCTGTGTTAAATTAGCGATCTAATCGACTATTCCTAAATCTAAGTTATAAATTAAAAAAATAAACTGTTCTGATTATGTAACCTTGTGCTCAGTTATTTTTCTGTGGAATTTGCAGGAAGTCTTGTAGGATCCGTGTGAACGTACGTTTGCACCTCATTCAGATTTACTTACCTTGCGCATGTTGTATAGGCCTATATGGGACCTATTTCTAAACCAATAAATGCATAAATAAATATACACGTATGACTACCCAAACAACGTGTACATGAATCAGCGCAAATTTCGATGAAGGTAAAGTAATGAAGTGCTTGGAGAAACAAATTTCTCAAATTGAATTCAATGTTTGTGGTCTCAAACATCAAAGGCTGCGTTTAACGCAAGGAAATTAGATCCCTGTCTGCTTGATTTATAATCGGTATAATCTTATTTTAGTAATTTATCAGATGAGCGGGTTAGCTTAATGAAATGCCGATGTTTTATTTCTTTCAGGTTATGCTTACATCTTTCAGCAATGTGCTGATGCTTCTTATTATGCTGACATGCTCCGAAACTGTCAGAACAACAGCCACTATTTTGGTTATAATTACTTCTTTGAAGGAGATCTTTGTTGTTATTCCTCCCATGACGGTTACGCTAATTTGAAATCCTGTTTCTGCGCATCTGATTACTGCAACAATTACATTTTGCAACCAGCGGTAATTTCTCAGTCAAACGACACTACAACCTCAACGACGAATAGGCCACGAAATGCAAGCTTTGGCTATACTTTTCCGACTTCTATCCCCGGAAACAATTCCGGCCTCGTCAACTGTTTCAACTGTTGGCATTCAGGCGTTGCCAATAACGTATCCACAAATTTCTCATGCGAAGAACCTTCAATTTCCCATGAAGGAAGTTCGTGCGGTGGAGAAGCATGTGCTACATACGCCTCTACCTCTGCGGGTAATGGTTCCTTTCTTTAACTTAAAGTTTTGTGCCAATTAAATTAAATCGCTCCCCACTGAGTGTGTTTTGCTCTGCGAAACCATTTATTACAGTTAGTCTTCAGGCGCTCACACTAAAATCTTAAGCTTAATGAAAATGCTTTAAATCGGTGAAGTATGCCTTGAAGATTTTTTCTATTTAAATGCATATTATGTTATCTATTTCTATCATAGGTGCGTAACAGTAAAATCACTAGCCATAGTGCATCTTAAACAGGTAGGTTTTAAGATTAGATTTAAAGGTCGAAGGTGACGAGGATGTGCGAATAAAGTCCGGAAGTTTGTTCCATTCAGTCGGTCCGGCTAATGCAAATGCTCGATTTCCAAATTTTCTGACTGAACGAGCGATGGCAAAGTCACCTTGAGATGATCATCGCAGTCCTCGTATGGCTTGAAGAGAACAACATGGAGTAACCAGTGAAGAGACGTATAGAGGAGATGAGTTTGTGCCGACTCGATACATTAGGAGACAGATCTTGAAGTTAATGCGAGCTTGTATGGGAAGCCAGTGCAGTTCACGAAGGGTCGGAGTGACGTGGTCCCGGGGAGTGTATATGTAAAATCGGGCGTGAAAATTAGGCCGTGATATTTTTATAATGAATCGTTTTTACATAATATATAGAGTAAGAATTTGTGTTATTGACAGGTTATTTTGATATCAGTCGAGTATGCATCAGTTCTCAGTCCTACACAGACAACCTCAGACTTTGTCACGACAACGCCACATATTCAGGATTCAATTACTTCTTCTACGAAAATCAGTGTTGCTATTCTTACACATATGACACGTGGTCCAGCACAGGCTGCTTTTGTGCAGACAATTTTTGCAACACTAAATATTTCAGACCAATGATGCTTCCTCGATCAAAGGATACGACAACCTTTTCGTGGTACAATCAACAAAATGACACTGCGTCTCCTAACCCCACGGGAATTTTACAACCAAACAGCACTGCATACTCAATCAGAGAGAGCGCACAAAATGCAACCGTTGACTCTAGTTCTACAACCTTTGTCCCCATAAACTTTTCGGAACCGATTTCTCAGCCAACATCTTCACCTTTCACTAATTCAGCAGGCGGTACGCCGGGAAAGACGACAAACTTGTCAGTACTGGTTACTACGCAACCAACAAACAGATTCGAAACTTCAGAAATGATCACTCGACGACCATCAAGCACAACTATCCAAGAACAATTTAGTACTTCAAAACCGTCAAACTCGACCAACGCTTCTCAACCGACCAATGGAATACCAGCAAGCGATGCAACCACTCCACAACTTTCCAGTGAACTTCCGGTAAACCAGTCGACGACTCTACAAGCGTCTAATCAAAATCCTCTTAATCAGACCACCACTTTATCACAGAATAATCAAAATCCAAGAAATCAAACCACAACTCCACATGCGACTGATCAAAATCCAGTCAATCAGACCTCACCACAGGACAATCAAAATCCAGCAAATCAGACCACCACTCCACATTCGACTGATCAAAATCCACTTAATCAGACCACCACTTCGCTACAGGACCATCAAAATCCAACAAATCAGACCACTACTCTACAGCCGAACATTCAAGTTCCGGTCAACCAGACCAACACTCCACCTCTGACCACTACAAAACCAAAGACCAAAAGTGACTCTGTGACACCAGTCAGCACATCGACCATGGCATCCAACCCGAATGCAAAGCCAGCGAAAGGTTCTGCTTTCTACATAAAGCATAACTTATTGCTGATATCCGTGATCAACATTCTTGCATTGGTTAAGGTTAACTAATAACTCTGAGATATTTTAGTAATTATAATCGGCTTGCTCATTATTAGCATTAAACATCATTATAAAACAATGCGAATTAATTAATTTTGTTTGGAATAGCGTGAGAAAAGTTTCTGTAAAAAATATCAGAAAGATGCATATGTTTCCACTTGAATAGCATTCTGTGTCACAACTTTAAAAAACTACTAATTTTCTATCTTAGTCGTAGGCTTATGTTGTATTCTCTTATGTTATGTCTGATTGTTTACTCTGTCATTTATTTAGTTAGATTATTCTCTATATGCAAAGTGCACTATATTTTTTAAAAACTTGAATTTCTACTTTAAAAATCGATTAGAAATGAAAACACATACCAATGTTCTCAATTCAAGACTTACTTGATTTAAACTGTTTGCTGTGCGTTTGATAGTGCTTCTGAATAAAGAAAATACTTACTTACTTACTTACCTACAACAGTTATTTTCAATGCAACCTTATATATAACCATTTTGTTATGACAAACAATATATTATGACTTATCTTGCCTGTCATAACAAAAAAAATTTGGATTTGACCTGCTCACGGCTTCGGTGTTATGCGCTATCGGTTGATGATGTGTGCAATGAATACCGGCTCGATAGAAGTCACTAACTAATGATACTTGAAACTCTATACAAGTAATAAGTTTTCGTATGAAACAGCTCATTTGCATTAAACAGTAAACACGTCACAGTGTGATAACTTGAAGTGCTTATGTTTTATGATATTTAAGAGAGTTGCTTCTTTTTTTATTACAATGCGACAAGCAATATAACGATGTAACGGTGTTTATTTTATAAATTTATTATCGATTTTTGTTTGCTTATGCGTTGAAAATGCATTGCAGCTGCAATAGTTATATCGAATATTTGTAGCTCAAAATCTTAGAATTTCACGTAATCTAAAATAAAAGCATTTGGTTTTATGATCGTTTCAACCTAATTTTGATACTTACTGTAGGACGATGATGAAATTATGTTGTTAATGTCATAGGGCCTACGCTTCACACTGTAGGATTTGATTTTTAATATGGTCATTTCTACATATTATATGTAGAACTCATTATTTTTACGTTTTCCATGTTAACTGTGTAGAATGTGAGAACTTCAACAAAAAGTCAAACTGATACGACATACTTCGTTGCCATGATCACAGGTGTACAGATTATGTTTTAAACGCTCACAATGCCACCAGCAGTGTTCCGAGCAACACTATAATAATATATTCGCCGATATTTACTTGAAGATTTTTTATGTGGCGCCTTTCCCTATATATATCTTAAGTTCGCGTGTTACTCTGGGTACTTCATAAGATGCTCAACAATCAATCCATTTTCAACGGCTTGGTTTGGCAACAGTAATATAAGGTCATTATAAGGTTGCATTGAAAATGACTGTGGCTTTACGAAGACATCAGGCCTATAAGTTGAGAAAGTGTGAAATTCCAAATGAAAAACAAGATGTAAATGCTTCAACTTGTTTCTTTTCATTACTTGTTACTCGTTTGTTTCAACTTCCTTATTCACTCATTTATGATTCTCTTACCTGACAGAATTCAACTACTGGACTAAGTTCTTATGATTTGAACTGAGGTTTCACTTGAAGCGGTAACTGATTTATGTCTTGTGCGTTATGACAACAGCGCTAAAAATTAGATAGGTTAGAATATAATAATATCTTTGCTTTTCTTTGAATCTGGACGAATATATAGCGAACTTGTTTTGAAATTAGTGGAAGACACGAGACATTCCATTAAAAATCACAAATTTTCTTGTACGAATTGATGAACAATTAAGCTTGATCAGAGATAGTTCTCTCAAATAAACTACGGAGATTTTTCATGCACTGCTGAACAACATATCGGGATTTCTGCTGATTTCGACTTCTATTCGTCTGATACAATCGTAATGTAATTCTTGGATTCTCTGTCCTTGTATGTAGCTAAACCTCCTCTCCGCACGAACTCAGACTTGGCCAAAGGCAAGTGTCTATACCCTTTGTGGAACAATATATTCAAGTAGTATTCTAGTAGGACTGCTTTAACAATATACCGTCCATAATCCATGAATTGCTAAGCAAAACAATTGTGGTACATTTCAATCGAAAATCTGTGTTTGACAAAAATCATTATGGTAGCCTAGTATGTACAAATTGAAAAATCGTGTACGCAGAGAATATGAATCGGCATCTTTTGTTGGTCTCTCAAATTTTGTTTTAGGTTTGATTTTGCTATGAACATAATTTCATCCAATGTTTCATATACAATATATAAAGCTAAAAAAAACAATATCCATGATGCTTTCGTGACAGACAGGTCATGCCACGATCAGATGTAGAAATAATTAGTTGTTTCATATGGCAAATGGCGCTGAGAGGCCAAAAGCTCGGTAATAAACATTGGTCTGCTCTTTTGTAAGTGCTTGAAGTCTAAATGCACATGCAAAGATTTTCTCATAAGATATATTTGACCTGAAAGTATTTCACATTCGCAAGTCGCTAGGCACCATTGATGCGGTCTAGCCATTCGCATTGAAAGAAGTCTATGAGTAGACCCAGTATATCAATCATTGATCATAGCAAGTCAATTTGCAGAATTGTTTGTAAAACAAAGGACAATTCAGTTTGTTTCATTATCTTAAATTCACCTAGATATATTACGCTTAAACTTTGTCCTTGCATACATAGTAATCATACGCTAATCTATAGGTCATTGAGTACGAGGCAAAGCTAACAACATAACTTTCAACCAAGAGAACCGATTATGTAGACTACTGCTCACTGGCCCGAGAGTAAACAGCAGTCATCGAACATTTATGTGCATTTCACCAATGGATTTGTTCTGCAAACGATCTTTTCAAAGTTTTCAAGTTTTCATAGTTCCAAATAAAACAGAAAAGGGGGTCTTCTAAGACAGATTTCACCATCTTTCGGATATACGACTTTGTAAGCACATAATCTAATAAGCGTAATTTGACCTAAAATAACTATATAACGTCTCTTAAAAGACTAGCAACAGTTAAAATTAGCCTATTAACTAAGACCAAAACGCTGCATGATAATCGATGCACTTAGAAAAACTAGCACCGTTTACAACGTATACATTTCACCTTTTCGAATGTGGGTTATAAGCGGTCCGATTGGCATCTCAGTCCCTCTGGTTATCTCGAAGGCGTAGCGGGTAGATAGGCCTACTATCCGGGTCTTGGGAGTCACCTTGCGTTCGGACCTCAGAATGTCTTCTCATGTGGACTCGATATTATCAGCCTGCAGTTCGTCATCTGTGTCTGCTCTGGGGGTGCTAAGATCCCAGGGACTTCCCCCTATGTCCTTGCATGAAATGGCCAAAATGACAACCATTGCACAACTAATGCATGCCTCACCGGTATGGTGTGGCTACACGAATATTGAAGACAGGGCTAGAATAAAAAAAACTAATGGCTAGGATGAAGCGCAGAGGTTTTATCGGCCTAGACGCGCCGAACTGCTGCAGAGCTGGCTGACGGGGCGGACGACCGACTATTTGAAGCAATAGGAACACATGAAATGCATGTCCTTCATAGACCATTCCCCACGCCACCCCCATTCCCGGTATGAGCTAAGACCAAGACCGTATGGTTTCCTTCTCCCCGTTAAAGATGATAGAAATTTCATATCTCGAGTATTATTTAAAAACATATACTGAACAATGAACCTATAATTCCTATTCTAAACTTACCTCAAATTATATTATATTGCCTACAGTCATAATTTCCAAACTACTCATGTACTGTTATTTATGATAATCAGTTGTACTATGTTGCAAGTTGCGATTTTGTCAACTTGCTTTTGAGAATAAACGAAACTGATTGATTGATTGATTGATTGATTGATTGATTGATTGATTGATTGTAACGTTGCTGTGATATATCTCGTAGGCGTTCGTTTAAACTATACTAAGTCATGCTCAGTGTGCGCTTGCATTTATGCTGAGTCAGCATTTTAGTATTTTAGCGGTAAAAATCATGGAGCATTAGCAGATTAAACTGAAGTTACTCGATAGGGTTAAGTAGGTTTAGATGAGATATTGGATTGGGTTGAAATGGACTGGACTAAACTAGACGACTACATTGGGTTAGATTAAATGGATTAGTTTCAGTTGGATTAGACACGATTGACCTTAACTGGATTGGGTTGTATTAGATTGAGGCAGACTAGATCCGATCAGATCAGATTATATTAGATTAGATTAATCTATATTAGATTAGATTTAGATTAAGTCTGGCAATGATGGGCAATCATAATGATCGACATGCATACAGTACTTTACGGTACCTATTCTAGCAACTGCACCATTATTTGATCACCTACGCAATAGAAGTCTCGGCTGATGTCATACAATTGATTCTTGTGTGTTGACAGTCTCTAAGAAAAAACCCATTCGAATTAAAAACCAAGAACAACCAACGGTTATTGACATAATATTATTTTGTTTGCTTCTTTGCAAATATTAATTAGATGTTGAAAATAACTAAGCAACGCCACAACGCCTTTCTAAATAAAACGTCCTGAGCTAACCTTGACTGTATAAAAATAAATCAGAGGATTATTGACTGCATATACATATATGTATATATACAAGACGCATATATAATTATATATATATATATGCCTATGTGTGTGTAAGTGGGTGCGGGTGTAAAAGTGCTTCCAGACCAGCCTCTGGGAAATAGATAAATTTTTGAACGTTTTAGACAGTACCTTGCATACCAAGTAAAATTAAGAAAAAGAAGAGCCTCTTTAGAATACAACTGTTCATGGACTACATTATGATCGAATGCTGTAAGTTTTCTCTACCTTTCTGGGCTAAATTGTTGACAAATTGTTTTCTGAATTGGCGACTTAGGGGCCATCCATATATTACGTACGTAAAAATCCGGGAAAACTGGACCCCTCCCTCCTCCCTGTTCGCATGCGTACCTCCCCCCACCTGCGTACGTACGCTTGACCAACCCCCCCCCCCAGACCAGCTGCAGAATGTGTCGGTTCGGCAGCGGCTGTCTGCACTTTAGGCCAGATTGAAGGATGAGTAATCCATGCACTCACAGCTCAGCTGTGTGATAGTACTTTAATAATAGCGTTCACAGGTAAGGACATAAGATCTTACAAGTGACACCTCTCCCACAGTCCTATTTCCTCTGACAGTACCTGATAGCTGAGAGACTGAACTCTGGCCAATCAATTTGAGGGCCAATATAGACAAATTATAGGCTATACCCCCCCACCCCCACCCCCGCTTCCGTTCGCAAGCGTACGCAAACGCATGTATTTGTGTTACCCTCCCCTCCATGCGTACGTAATATATGGATGGCCCCTTACTGAATAAAAATGTAACGATTGACCAGTTTCTGTTTCTCCGGATATATTTGAACAAACGATGTCAACATAGGCTAAAACATTCCTTGGATAGATGTTGACGAAACTTACTGAGACGTTCGTGTCAAAACTTGATAAGTTAATCAAGAAAACTCTACCAGGTCTGGCTGAGCCTTGCTTGAAACAATGACCGAGAGAACGAAGACTCGGATTAGGCGTCTGAAACTCTTCCAATACTTACTCGCCGATCTGTCACCAGGACACCCAGGTATCACACTGAAGACGCATTAGGACTATCTGAAAAATGAGTATCGTGATTCATGGCCTCTACTGCTCAGACTGCGTCGAGATCCTGCTCATGAGGCCACTCTTCATCCTTGGATCGCTCCATCCAGTGTTGGAACTGCGCATATTTTATTTTATTTTTTTTATTCCGGATATTTCTATAGCGCCTCTAGAACTCAACTACTACTCAGAGGCGCTCCCGACTACAGCATTTGATACTGTGCCGGAATTTTCACGCCGAAGCGCCACGAGCAATTGCGAGTGAAGGACTTGCCCAAGGTCCGTATGCAGCGGCTAGAGTGGGATTCGAACCTTCAACCCTCCGGTCACAAGGCGCCGAACTTACCACTAAGATAAGCCACCACGCCCCGCATATCTAGTTCTACAACAAGCGTGTCGTACTAAGAATTAGTGAACATGACATTTGGTACATACCGAGCCCGTCTTCGTAAGAGCGACCGATAAACACCGGCTTGTATTGATTCATTTAGTAGTCGTCGTACAAAGGATAATATATCGGGCTAAGAAAGTTCTAGTTAACTCAAACTAACAACCGTGGGAGATGCGAGCTTTATCAGGGAGTGTCTTACGAGATATCCGGAGCTTGGACAATAGGTGGTGTCGCTTGCATCATGTAGCCTAATCCGAATCGATCTACAGAATTGCAACAGGTCTTACTGGGCACCTGGTCGATTGAACTTTTATAGACTCGTGATCATCTTTTTTGATTTTGGTAACAACGGTAATTTTCTCGCGTAAAATACTTGTTGTTAAAAACATGCACCTTAAAATATTTGCCGTAAATTTAACTGGAAGATATAAATGTGTGGAACAGTGGCCACCAAAACAGCAGTAAGAAGACGGCAGAAAAATAATTATTTGTATTCAACCACGTTTCTGACTGAGGAAGAAGCAACTGACAGTGATAGCTGTCAGTCTGTTGAAGATCCTACAATTCTTGCATTACAGATTCGTGGTAGAGCAGTAACTCGTGACTCAGCATTTGTCTGCGGTTGATGTAGACTGTAGAGGTCAAATGAATCAGAGACACAATTGTCGGCTTCTGTGAAAATTACACTTTGGCTTCATATAGGCCTACTCTAAATATGGTTCAGGGGGCTTTCACCTCCGGACGATTCACCTCTAGGGGTATTCACCTCCGGACGTTTCACCTCCGGACGTTTCACCTCCGGACGATTCACCTCTAGGGGCTTTCACCTCTAGGGGCTTTCCCCTCTAGGGGCTTTCACCTCTAGGGGCTTTCACCTCTAGGGGCTTTCACCTCCAAATGTAAAATGAGACCTTTTGAAGAGATTTATTTACGCCGAAAACATAGCAGACAACATACAAACTATGAAACTAATTATCACTGAGCAATGAAGTAGATTTCTTATCTAAATTCATTTCTTATGCGCCTATGGTTCTTCTTCTTCTTCTTTATGTTCTCTGCCCTTGGGCAAGTTCGTATGACCAGTGACGCCATCTTTCTCGATTCTGTGCCTCCCTTTTCAGTCCACTGTATCCCTCTTCTGTCATCATCCAGTCCAGTAGCATTGTTCTCTGTCTTTCTCGCGCCTTCTTCCCCTCCATTCTTCCCTCAATGATGTCTTTTAGTAGGTTATGAGACCTATGGTTAATTATGGTTAATTAGGGCATACAGTCACTGGCGCGCGAATTGGTCTGTCCTTATCATCTGCCGTTATCAGGTTATTAGGTGTCTACTTAGCTAGGTTCTAGAAGCTTTCATTGTCTTCTTATCTCAATTCATTTCTTGTGTTCGAAATCTGCTTCATTAATTGCCTAGTTTGCATGTTGACACTAAGAAATCTACTTCATTGCTTTGGGATAATTAGTTTCATAGTTTGTATGTTGTCTGTTATGTTTTCGGCGTAAATAACTTGCGTAAATAAATCTCTTCAAAAGGTCTCATTTTACATTTGGAGGTGAAAGCCCCTAGAGGTGAAAGCCCCTAGAGGTAAAACCCCTAGAGGTGAAAGCCCCTAGAGGTGAAAGCCCCTAGAGGTGAATCGTCCGGAGGTGAAACGTCCGGAGGTGAAACGTCCGGAGATGAATACCCCTAGAGGTGAATCGTCCGGAGGTGAAAGCCCCTGATGCCCTAAATATAGCTGTCATCTTGCTATGTTCGATCTCCAACATCGGCGATGTCGCTTGCATTGCCGCACTTGTCATTTGGTTATGCAGCTTTCCAGAGTGAGAGTCTCAGTGTCGGCTATTCGACTTGCAATTGGTCCACGAAAAGATTCAAAAACATTTCTGTAGGTGCTGCACACCCAGAGCTATGCAAGACAAAGTGAGAAGTGTGTTCAAGCGGGTCAAAATACAAGATGTGAAGATTGAAGTAAAAGGCAACCGTGACAGTACATAACCTTCCTTAAACGTCGTTCTCGCATCTGTCGGTGCAATGCTGGTAGAAAGGTGAATGACAGTGCATTGTTTACGGCGGAAATGTCTGCCTGGGTCACTCGACCCTTTACACCATGCGTACGGAGTGCTTAGGCCTATTACAGTGCATACCTAACATACATGAACTGAACAGAGTGACTTCTGTAGTACCAGTGTTTCTTTACGGCTTCATAACTTTTTCATACAATTGACTCCTTGAATTTAGCTTAAGCAAAGTTAAGAACATTACGCTTTGATGAGCAAGCATACTGTGACGTTCGTCGCTCGAGATCAACTAACCCTTCATCAGACGTGGTACCAATTTGTGTCGGTCTTACCCGAGACGCTGCTTCGTCGTCGGGCTGGGTTCGGCTCCAGCCAACTGACCTTCTGGAGTCGCCCGGGTCACTATCCTGTCTACTTCTGCTGTAGACGAACGGTTCCCTGTCTCCGCTCTCAATGCCCATTTCTCCAAGAGGAGGTCCCGAGGGTATCGCTTGTTTGCGAACAGTGTCGCTGTCAAGCTCCATCTCACTTTCGGACTCTGCCACTGCCGCGGTCGCCGGGTGGGCAACGTCCTCGTCCTCAGGATGGCCGTCCTTTAGAACAGGGTTCGCTCTCTTGCCGGCAGGAGTCCTCAGCTTCCTGTGAGATCTCTTAGTCAAAGACTTCCTCTTTTTCTCCACCTTAACCGAACCCTCACGTACCATTCTGCATCTCATGACTCTCGAGTTATCGTCAATAGGGGAAAACTCTGAACGTTCTCTTGTCCGAGAGGACAAGGTGTACATCTGACGAGTCGTCACGTCGTGCCGTCTCAAACACGCGAACATCTTGCGATAATATATGCACGTGTGATATTAACGCGGTGTACTGGTCTCACGACACTCTCTTCTGATAGGACAGGTTCTAGGTCTAAAACCTCCCTAACCGCACGCAGAACTGTGTTCCGACCGGCGCACGAGGTGGGCCCTACTTCGCACTTCGGTCAGTTCTCGGAACTACGTGTTTCGATCACCAAGTTATTTGCTCTGAATAACGATTGGTTTGAATACAAGATTTTCCTGACTCTATCGTTTTTCCTGGTCTTACCGCACTGTAATCAGTTGTCGGGCGGTCTTTTCCCGTACTGCGGTCTTTCGGTAACAGTGGTCTTTCCCAGTAACTATTTTTAGTTACCGGGCGATGGAGCCCCTCCAACGCTCCACCGGCGTGTCAGCCATCCAAGTGTCACAATCCAAATGTAACGCTGACCCCGTAAGGTTACCAGAATGTCTTGAATTTTGTTCCCAAGAATTTCCGAATTTTGGTTCCCTAACGAAGGTCACACTTACTCCCACAGGTAACCGGACAAGCTTCGCTCGCGGAGTTCTTCAAAACCCAAGAGGGAATTTCCTGCCTGTCGCCAAATTTACCCTTATTATCGTTTTTGTACTAAATTGGTTTTTTCAGGTATCCCGACGGTCACTTCACCGAGTGCCGAAGTCGCGTAAAACTCTCCCAGCCGAAGACGCCGAAGTCGCGTAAAATCCTCCCGGCCGAGTACGCCGAAAGCGCGTAGAACTTCCCCTGTGTCGAGTACGCCGAAATCGCGTAAAACTCGTCTCAGTGGATAAAACCAACACTGTCGGATCTTGGAGTTCTTCGAACTCCAAGAGGGATTTCCTTGCCCGACGCCAAATTTACTCTTGGTTTCAAGGATTTCAGAATTCCAGAAAATGGCTACCTTAAGAAGGTCACCTCTACTCCCATGGGTTACCGGACAAGCTCCGATCGCGGAGTTCTTCAAAACCCAAGAGGGACTTTCCTGCCCGTCGCCAAATTCACCCTGGTTTTCGATCTCACACTGAATTGGTTTTCCTGTGTATCAACGGTATCCTTCCCCGAGTATTACTCAGCCGTAGATTTCCCACGATCGGGATCTAGACCGCTTCGCGATCAACTGAGGGATCCAACCCGCCGGATCGGCGCTGTCGGCCCGTCTCCCAACAGTGAACTTCTTTAGCTGTACTCGGGATCGCCTGATTATATTATTCGGACGCCCCTTTCGTCCGTAAATATATTTGTACTAACCGGAAACTCGAACTCTGACTCGGTCGTAACCAAAATCACTCGCCTACCACACTGAGTGCAGTATATTTGAATCGGTAACTGAATCGCTAACCAACAACGCTGTTTGACAGTATTGCTATGTATGAAGAGTCGAACCAACTCTTCACGTATAAAGCAGCACACCGTGAGGCAGGCTCTATGCATCCCGAATGAGCGCGTCTGCTCGCTATGCCCTGGCTTTAGACCGTCGATCGGGCTTCCCTACCACGGTCGTTGCTGGCCAGTTGCCTATTGAAATTAAATAAAAATTAAATGATCGATGCTGGGCCTTCGCATGTAAAATTAAGAGAAACGATGCTGTTCCCTTCGCATGTAAACTTAAAGAAAACGATGCTATTCGCATAAAATAAATCCTCCCACTTACGCACCGTGGCCTTGACCGCCACACTCTCCCCACCTTACTTAGATGCGGAGCATCTCTGCCAAAATCGGGGACCTTAATCAAACGTGACAGGAACATCCCCAACCCAGATCCACTTAGAGAGCAAGGAACCAAATGCACCTTTGGTTATAGGGCGGTATATCAACAATCTCGGCACCCTGCACGTACGCCAAACACGATGAGAACCGTGATAGCGACAGCCTATTTAATGATGCTTTCGATCTCTCGGCACCCTGCACGTACGCCAAACACGATGAGAACCGTGATAGCGACAGCCTATTTAATGATGCTTTCGATCCGAACCACCACCCTACTGGCAACCTGTCGTACCTGACAAATCGCCAACCTTAACAGGCCCTCTATCATGAACCTGGGCTCTACCGGACCCCAAGGGCCAGGAGAACTAAAGGAGAGAAAAGTCGCCCACTGTCTCCCGATCTGGTAACCATCGTCGATCAGTCACACCCGGTACCACTTCAAAATCGTGAAAGCAAAATAAAAGCGGACAACAGTTTGTACTGCCCCGCCTCGATCCGATAACCTTTTTATTTTGCTAAAATATATATATTTTTTTTTTTTTTTTTTTTTTTTTTTTTACATATCTTAACTAGTACAAGTTATCATATTTACGCACATGATCTAAGTCCTAACATATGCTTCTATCGCATGATGATCTATCCTAAATAGCGCACTAAAGTATCATGAAACGGTAACCAAGGAAATCGCATTGCCCCGAATTTCCTTAACACTCGTTGTTACGAGCATTATACAGTCGAAAAGAAACTCTGTCATCACGAGGAAACGGAAACATGGTTCTCCAATAATTCGCTTGTAGAACCAACGCAATGAAGCGTTCTAGTACTGGAATCTTTACTCGTTTCAGTACTAACCACTAATCCAATGTTTAACCGAAAACATATCATCAAAAGGAAACTTAAACAGTCATTCACTGACAATCTGTAAAACCAACGCAATTAAGCGTTGCTGGTAGCACAGGTACTGTATGCTCCCAGATACCGCTCAAAAGAAATACTCTCATCAAAAGGGCAACTGAAACATGGGTCTCGAATAGTCAATGAAACCAACGCAATTAAGCGTTCATCTAGTTGGTCCTAGATACACGTCTGCTTCAGAAGGTCACTAACAAGGACTTCTACAGTCGTAGTCATCCATCCAAGCGAGGTCTTCGTCTCGTCCGTCGTCCAGGTGGCAATTCTGGATCAGCGGTCTCGTCTGGATTCTCTGAAGGTTCCTCTGGTTCATGTTCTGCATTAGGATCTTGAGCCAGGACTGGCCAGTCTACTGTAGGTAACTCAAGATTGCTGTCCCTCTCCGGTAACCAGGTACTCGGAGGTTTACCGTAAAACGGCTTCAATTTATCCACGTGCACAACCATTAGCGTGGATTTCGGACTCTTCTGAATCCGGTACAGACACGGACTGAGCACTTGAATAACCAAGAATGGGCCGGTGTAATAGCGAGCCCATTTTGTCTTCCTTCCACTTCTTAGCCGAGGGTAGTAATAGTAAACCCAATCTCCTTGAGCGAACTTGCTAGGTCTCACTCTCAAATCGTAGGCTTTTTTCCTTCTTTCTGCTACTCTCTTTAACTGTTCTCGTACAAGCCGATACGATCGTTCCATTTTCTCTTTCTGTTTCTCCACGTACTCTTCCATGTCACTGTAAGACGGTCTCTCGAACTCTGTAACTTGGGCTAGAATCAAGTCTAATGGCGTATGGTTCTCTCTTCCCAGGAACAGGAAATTAGGTGTCCGTTGGGTCGCTTCATGTTCAGTACCTCGATATGCCGCCATTACATATGGTACATGAACATCCCAATCCTTTTGTCGTTCCGACACTACCTTTCCGATCAACATGTTCAGTGTTCTGTGGAACCTTTCGATCATTCCGTTACCAGAGGGTCGATATGGAGTTGTACGTACTTTGTCAATCTCCATGCGTTTACACAGCTCTTTGAATAACTTCGACTCAAAACACGGTCCCTGGTCCGTCAGGATCTGGCGTGGCATACCAAACCTCGAGAACACGTGTACCATAAGCGATTCTGCCACAGTAACGGCCTCTTGGTTTCTGATAGGCAGAGCTTCAGCCCATCTCGAGAAGTAATCTATCGCTGTCAGTATGTATTTGTTGCCTTTACTTGATACAGGATGCGGACCAGTTATATCAATTCCGAATCTCTCCATTGGTTCACCGACCACAGGAGTCTGCATGTAACCTTGTCTTGGAGGTTTCTCCCTTCGATAACGAGCACAGCGATCGCACCTTTGGCAGAACCGTCTAACATCGTCCTTCCAACTCGGCCAATACGCCCGACGTTGCAACTGAGATAAACTTTTCCGAATCCCGAAATGTCCTCCGGCAAAGCTTGCGTGTGTTAACTGAAGCATCTCTTGCCGTAGAGATAAGGGCACAACTAACTGAGATCGCTCAGCTTTTCCTGTGTTACCCTGAATCCAGCCTCTGTGTAACACTCCTTGCAGGACTTCCAGCTGATTCCAGTTGCTCACCAACACTTTCACCTCTCCGTTAGCAGGTGATAGTTCTGCCTGTGTTGGATGATGCTTCGAGTCCTTCCAATCAAGGACCGTACCAATATTGCAATCGCTCTGCTGTTCTCTTCGAAGAAACTCCTTTGTCCAACGGATTTCCTGGCCTGTATCTTCACTGGTAACCTCGGAGCGCGTTACTTCTCCGACCGGACGTGCCCACATCACGTCTTCATTCGTAACTCTCATGGTAACCACTTTAGGTTGTTCCTCACCCGGACCTCTAGACATCGCGTCTGCGTTACCGTGTTTTGCTCCCGGTCTGTGACATATCTCCATGTCAAACTCCTCTATCATCTCTAACCAACGAGCCTGTTGGCCAATCGGTTCCGGTGTTCTGCGTAACCACTGAAGTGCGGAGTGGTCTGTTCTGAGTAGGAATTTACTACCCAGTAAGTACTGACGAAACTCTTTCAAGAAATACACCACAGCTAATAACTCTCGCCTGGTAACGTTATAGTTCCGTTCCGCCGTCGACAAGAGCCGACTCGCGTAACAAATCACTGTCTCTTCTCCTTCTTGTACTTGCGATAACACCGCTCCAATGGCGTATGCCGAGGCATCCGTATCTAGGATGTACTGGCCCTCGTCGTTCGGTAACCCAAGTATAGGTGCGGAAACCAACTTTCGTTTAAGTTCTTCGAAAGCTCCCTGACATTCGTCAGTCCAACGGAACGGTACATTTTTCCTGGTCAGAAAATGAAGTGGTTGAGCTACCACCGCGAAATCATGTATGAAACGTCGGTAATAGGAGCAAAGACCAACGAAGGATCTGACTTGCCTCAAGTTCCGAGGAGCAGACCATTCTTCTACGGCCTTGATCTTGCTCGGATCCGTCGCGACCCCTTCTTCACTCAAAACGTGACCAAGAAACAATACTCTCTGTTGTAACAGGTAACATTTGGATGGTTTCAGCTTGAGATTATACTCTTGTAATCTCCTGAAAATCATCTCTAGACGTTGCATGTGCGTCTCTACGTCCCTCGAGAACACAATTATGTCATCCAAGTAAACCAGACAGATGTCATAGTTTAGCCCTGTCAAGACTAAGTTCATTAGTCGACAAAACGAGGCCGGACTATTGCACAATCCGAAAGGTAACACTTTGAATTGGAAGCTGCCCCTTCTCGTAACGAACCCGGTCTTGTGTTTGTCTCTTGGGTGCAAGGCCATCTGGTGATAACCTGCTCTCAAATCGAACGTACTGTACCATCTGGCGCCACCCAGGGTATCTAAACTCTCGCGGATAAGGGGTAACGGATGAGCATCTTTCCGTGTCTTCAGGTTCAGTTGCCTGTAATCGATACAGAAACGCATACTGCCATCCTTTTTCTTAACCATTACGACATTGGATGCCCATTCCGATATCGAAGGTTCAATGATTCCTTGTCTCAACATGTCTTCTACCTGACGATCAACTTCCGGTAACATGGAAAGCGGTTGACGTCTCAAAGGTTGCCGAACTGGTTTCTCCTGTCCCGTATCGATCTCGTGTTGGATCACCGAAGTGAATCCGTTATCACTTTCGTTAAGGGAAAACGTTGCGCTGTACGTTAGCACAAGTTTTCGTAACCTGATTCGCTCTTCTTCCGAAATGTCTGCTGGCACTTCTTCCCATAGTCGTTTTAGGGTCTGTTCGGCAAGTGGGTTGAGCGTCTGCTCCGCTACACTGGCCGTTGTACTAATCTTCGATCCAAACCGGTCAATCGTACTTTGCTGCTTTCCTCGGCGTTCCTCCGGATAACCTGGGCCCATAGGCTTCTCCGGATTTTCGCTTCGGCAAGGCTCATCATACGATTCCGTTCTGGCTCGATTAACTGTCACATCGACTACGTTCACTCGCTCCAGCGGACATTCAGTCCGTTTCTTGACTAGCGAATCTCTGTCTCCAACATTCAACATCCTGATCCACACTTCCGTGTCTCTTCCTGTCACCAACGTACGTCCGATTATCAAATCTTTTGATAATTCCATTGGAATGGTCGTCCAATCTTCGTTATCTTTTTGGAAATGCGGGTATACTACCCAAGCTGGAACGTCAACTTCGCTCCTTGGAGGAACTATTATGTCCTCTTGCACAATAACCCTCCGGCACATGGACTCGGTAACGACCTCTTTCAGAGGGATCTTCTCACTCCCAAGGAAAACGCATCGACTTGCGAAGTCCCATCTTGCCTGATTGGCTTCCAGCCAAGATAACCCCAAGATCACTTCTGTCACTTGGTCTGTAACTAGACAGGGTACAGGGTACACCTGCTTTCCGATCCGAATCTTAAGGTTAGTTTCACCATCCACCTTAATCTGACTTCCATTAGCGGCTAGGAGTCGCTGTTCTGACGGTACTAGCACAGCGTCTAGCACGAAACGTCGTGGCACAAGTGACATTTCACTTCCAGAATCAAGTAGACAGTGTATACGTTTTCCTGCCAGTCTCGCAACCACGTAGGCCACCCTACTGCCTTTGACCAGTCGGTTTTGGGTTTCCTCTTGTATCGGTTCAGCCTTTGTAGGTTCACTGGTACCGGTTGCACCATTCGTCTCAGCGTTTCTCTGAGGACAATATCGCTTCATGTGTCCTTTTCGTTTGCACAAGTAGCATTCGATATCCGGGTTACGCAACCGCGTGGGCGGATAAATCCGTCGCCATCCCACATTCGGTTCGGTTGTCCTCTGATCTCCCACAGCTAGATCAGAACTGTTCTCCCTTTCATGAGGTTTTCTCGGAACGATGCCCAAATTCTGATTTATTGTCACTCGATCAAGTTCTCTTGAAAGATTTTTAATCTTTCGCTCGAGATCTTCTAGACGACGAGACTGTTGCCCCTCAGTGCTCGAGTCTTTTCGGTCTTCCATGGTAACTTTAACTCTCGCGTGTCTCCGGTCTAAATCACCACCTTGTGTCGAAGATCGACCATAGGCATCCAACCTCACCGCATGTTTATACGCCGCTTCGAGGTTAACTGGTTCTCGCTCGCGCACCTTCTGCCCCAAATCTTGGTTTGCCAGTGCATCAATGAAAGCGTCACAAGCGACCGTCTCGACGATATCACTTGTTGGTCCTGGGTATGCCAAAGCCATTAGCCTTCTTACTTCCTGCACTACACTACTCAGCGTTTCTCCGTGAGCCTGCCGGTAAGTGCGAAGTTTCATCCGATATAGGCTAGTTTGGTCATCAGACCCGTACCGGGCCTTAAGCCGCTCAACAAGTTCTCGCCAAGACACGTCCCTCTGTGCACCCATGTCCCACAACAGCTGCGAAGCGGGACCCGTAACAATCTCGGCACCCTGCACGTACGCCAAAACGATGAGAACCGTGATAGCGACAGCCTATTTAATGATGCTTTCGATCCGAAAGGGCACACATTAACTGGTCTGCTTTTTCCTGATCACTCCACCGGTTGCACCGTGCACAAACTTCGAACTTTGCTAGAAAGGCTGCGATCGCTGACTTGCCTCATACTTCTCTAGCTTGATTCGTATACCGCGATCCGATCGGTCTTCGCCTCTTGTCCGTGTAACAAGTGATCTTCCGACACTCTTCTTGGGATTTCCTCTCCGGTTGTCCCCATCGTTACTCCTGGAATCGTTTTCCTCGTCTGTCCTCACCACTGACCGGTGCCGACTCTGTCCCGTCAGAGTACCCAACGTCTTCCCTGTACGCCACGTAGAATACATCGTAGTCGTCTCTCGGTCGCCTGACGTTGCACTGTCTTCATCAGAGATGTACTCAGCCTCTCTGACCTTTTCTACGAGGCTCACCACCTGCGTAGTCTTTGGACTCCGATCGTTTATATTTATTGCGAGAGCTCTGAGAGTTTCCGTTGACGAACGTAACTCTTCTGTCTTCTTCGCGAATATCTCTTTTTCCTGACTCTGGCGGTCTGTCAGATTCGTCGTACCTAAGACAATTACGACTTCTCGAATCTGGTTTGTGCCCTTTAGAGTACCGCTCGTGGGTCTCATCCCAGGCCAAATGATCTCTGTCTCTTCCCATGTTCGATTCTCTCTCGGTTTCTCTATCAAGTGCCTGTTTTAAACCGCGTCTCTCGTACTCTGGTAGACGTTCCTTACCATACGTCTCCCTTTCAGTTTTCTCATAACTCTCGTGTCTTCCTCGTTGGCGGAGGTTTTTCCTGTCAAAGACTCCGGTTCTCATGGCCTCTTCTGGACCAACACTATCGGTGTCTGAATCCGAAGAACTCACTGACGAACGTAATTTCGCCTCAACTCTTCCTCTTGTCAACAGACGTTGTCGACTCGATTGCCTTGCCGTTTTACCGTGTGACTTTCTCCCGCTGTCCTCGGGAAGATAGCGGCTACGTAACTTTTCCGAAGTTTCCGAAAGCGAAACTTCCTCGCGTGTCTCTGTGTTACCTCGGCTCCGTGCCGGCTCTTCGATCTGCAGCTTCCCTCGGCGATCCATCTGGTAACCTGGGCCCGTAGGCTTCCCCGATGTCTCGCGTCGGTAAGACTTCGCATGCTGAGCAGCAGGAACAGACAGTTCTTCAAGTTTCGAACTCATCATTGCCACACTCTGTCGCAGGTAAGACATCTCCGCTTGCCAATCTACCTCATCTGTCACAGGTCTTGGGCGACCTTCCTCCATGTTGGTAAACGGTACTCGATTGCCTTCGTTTCGCTGATGCGCCACGATGTCACCACTCGTTTTCTGCACTACGGCGTCACCCCGCGGTTTCAGGCCTGTCTCAATGTCTCTTGGCCTATCACAAGCCTGTCTCGACTGTACAGGTTGCCTGCCCCGTACGATACTAGGTACTTGAACCTGCACAAGGTTCTCCGATCTATTGTCGACGAGTGGTTTGGACCTGTCAAACCTACTCTCACCAACGGTCTCTCGCCAGTGTGTGAATGTCTCGTTATTCACATCGTTCTGTACTACCTCAGTAGTCTTTGGAACGGTTATCAACCATCCGTTATCCTCATGGAAACCTCTTTCACGCCCACTGCGGGTTCCAGCTTCCGTTTCAAATGCACTGGTTTCGTCAGGTGCACCCGTTTCATCAAGCAACCTTCGTTTGCTTTTCCGTTTACGTAACTTTGGACGCGCGCCTCCGTGCTCACTATGGGGCACTTCATCCGACTCGTCCTCGGTATCTTCCTGACCTTGCCTGGTTCTGTGACAAGAAAACGCTAGGACCCCACTTCTGGTACCAGTTTGTGACGTTCGTCGCTCGAGATCAACTAACCCTTCATCAGACGTGGTACCAATTTGTGTCGGTCTTACCCGAGACGCTGCTTCGTCGTCGGGCTGGGTTCGGCTCCAGCCAACTGACCTTCTGGAGTCGCCCGGGTCACTATCCTGTCTACTTCTGCTGTAGACGAACGGTTCCCTGTCTCCGCTCTCAATGCCCATTTCTCCAAGAGGAGGTCCCGAGGGTATCGCTTGTTTGCGAACAGTGTCGCTGTCAAGCTCCATCTCACTTTCGGACTCTGCCACTGCCGCGGTCGCCGGGTGGGCAACGTCCTCGTCCTCAGGATGGCCGTCCTTTAGAACAGGGTTCGCTCTCTTGCCGGCAGGAGTCCTCAGCTTCCTGTGAGATCTCTTAGTCAAAGACTTCCTCTTTTTCTCCACCTTAACCGAACCCTCACGTACCATTCTGCATCTCATGACTCTCGAGTTATCGTCAATAGGGGAAAACTCTGAACGTTCTCTTGTCCGAGAGGACAAGGTGTACATCTGACGAGTCGTCACGTCGTG
Source organism: Allolobophora icterica (assembly GCA_963556255.1). NCBI lineage: Eukaryota > Metazoa > Annelida > Clitellata > Crassiclitellata > Lumbricidae > Allolobophora > Allolobophora icterica. The sequence continues at coordinate 30,643,185 of OY744604.1, forward strand.
CCGTCTCAAACACGCGAACATCTTGCGATAATATATGCACGTGTGATATTAACGCGGTGTACTGGTCTCACGACACTCTCTTCTGATAGGACAGGTTCTAGGTCTAAAACCTCCCTAACCGCACGCAGAACTGTGTTCCGACCGGCGCACGAGGTGGGCCCTACTTCGCACTTCGGTCAGTTCTCGGAACTACGTGTTTCGATCACCAAGTTATTTGCTCTGAATAACGATTGGTTTGAATACAAGATTTTCCTGACTCTATCGTTTTTCCTGGTCTTACCGCACTGTAATCAGTTGTCGGGCGGTCTTTTCCCGTACTGCGGTCTTTCGGTAACAGTGGTCTTTCCCAGTAACTATTTTTAGTTACCGGGCGATGGAGCCCCTCCAACGCTCCACCGGCGTGTCAGCCATCCAAGTGTCACAATCCAAATGTAACGCTGACCCCGTAAGGTTACCAGAATGTCTTGAATTTTGTTCCCAAGAATTTCCGAATTTTGGTTCCCTAACGAAGGTCACACTTACTCCCACAGGTAACCGGACAAGCTTCGCTCGCGGAGTTCTTCAAAACCCAAGAGGGAATTTCCTGCCTGTCGCCAAATTTACCCTTATTATCGTTTTTGTACTAAATTGGTTTTTTCAGGTATCCCGACGGTCACTTCACCGAGTGCCGAAGTCGCGTAAAACTCTCCCAGCCGAAGACGCCGAAGTCGCGTAAAATCCTCCCGGCCGAGTACGCCGAAAGCGCGTAGAACTTCCCCTGTGTCGAGTACGCCGAAATCGCGTAAAACTCGTCTCAGTGGATAAAACCAACACTGTCGGATCTTGGAGTTCTTCGAACTCCAAGAGGGATTTCCTTGCCCGACGCCAAATTTACTCTTGGTTTCAAGGATTTCAGAATTCCAGAAAATGGCTACCTTAAGAAGGTCACCTCTACTCCCATGGGTTACCGGACAAGCTCCGATCGCGGAGTTCTTCAAAACCCAAGAGGGACTTTCCTGCCCGTCGCCAAATTCACCCTGGTTTTCGATCTCACACTGAATTGGTTTTCCTGTGTATCAACGGTATCCTTCCCCGAGTATTACTCAGCCGTAGATTTCCCACGATCGGGATCTAGACCGCTTCGCGATCAACTGAGGGATCCAACCCGCCGGATCGGCGCTGTCGGCCCGTCTCCCAACAGTGAACTTCTTTAGCTGTACTCGGGATCGCCTGATTATATTATTCGGACGCCCCTTTCGTCCGTAAATATATTTGTACTAACCGGAAACTCGAACTCTGACTCGGTCGTAACCAAAATCACTCGCCTACCACACTGAGTGCAGTATATTTGAATCGGTAACTGAATCGCTAACCAACAACGCTGTTTGACAGTATTGCTATGTATGAAGAGTCGAACCAACTCTTCACGTATAAAGCAGCACACCGTGAGGCAGGCTCTATGCATCCCGAATGAGCGCGTCTGCTCGCTATGCCCTGGCTTTAGACCGTCGATCGGGCTTCCCTACCACGGTCGTTGCTGGCCAGTTGCCTATTGAAATTAAATAAAAATTAAATGATCGATGCTGGGCCTTCGCATGTAAAATTAAGAGAAACGATGCTGTTCCCTTCGCATGTAAACTTAAAGAAAACGATGCTATTCGCATAAAATAAATCCTCCCACTTACGCACCGTGGCCTTGACCGCCACAATACCATGCTACATTCGTCAGTTAAAATTAATCTAATTCTTGCAAAATATGTTCTTTATATGAAAAGTTACTTAACGAAGGCTATGTGTTTTCGTGTTACAATTTCCGCTTAAAAATACAGAAGTAAACAATGCAAATACAACTGCGCAATGACCGACATCCAAGATAGCTCAGTAGTGCACTTTAAGGTCCAAATGTAAAGCACATGTGGCAAGTTTTCCAAATGAAACAAATTATTGTAGCAGTTTTCAACATCTTTTGCCCTTGAACCATTTAACATTTCAGTTTTGATTGTAATTTTAACGATACAGCTTAATATCGTATCTTTATAGAGACCAGCTAACATAACAAAGACAAAATCGATGATGGTCTATTTTAGGTAAAATTAGCACTGTATGTAGATAATGCAACTGGTAAACGGACACTTACCCCCCTGGACATATTCCCCCCGGACAGTTTCCCCCCCGGACAGTTTCCCCCCCGGACAATTTCCCCCCCATACTAGGACATTTCCCCCCAGTGCAACATACACAAAGCTTTCTGTTTTAATGATCAAAACATACATACATACATGCATACATAGTTACATGCATACATGGTTACATGCATACATGCATGCATGCTTGCATACATACTTACATACATACTTACATGCATGAATACCTACATGCATGCATACATACCTGTATACATGCTTACATTAATGCAAACATACATGCATACATACATATATACATACACACATACTTACATACATACTTACATGCATGCATACATGCATACATACATATATACATACATACTTACATACATACTTACATACATGCATGCATACATATATACATACTTACATACATACTTACATGCATGCATACATACATGCATACATACATATATACGTACATACTTACATACATGCATACATACTTGCATACATACATGCATATATACACGTATACATACATACATATATAAATCCACAAAGGGGGGAATTTGTCCGGGGGGGAAAATGACCTACCTAGATTCGGGGGGGAAAGTGTCCGGGGGGGTAACTGTCCGGGGGGGGAATATGTCCGGGGGGGAAACTGTCCATGGGGGTAACTGTCCGGCATTCAATGCAACTACGCTCCTCTCTTCGGAATGTGGTTGTGTGACGTTGTCGTCGTTTTTGTCGTAGACGTTCATTTAAATTAGGCTAAGGCATGCTTAATGTGCAGTAGCATTTACGCTGAGTCAACATTTTAGTAACATATAACTTAAAGTACATAGCAAATCATCGAGCAATAGCAACTTGAATCATTCATTTACTGCTATAGCTGCTAGCAGCAGATAGCAACGAGATCAAAATAATTACACCAGTAAGAAGCATGAATACTTGTTTTTCCTAATATCAGAATTACACCGGGATCAAACCCATGATCTGTTTGTGAAAACAGATCATGGTTTTCATTACGTTTTTACTTGATGCTACCTACCTAAGTCATTTACCTCGCGTGTTTTATAATAAGGCAATATAGAAGTCATTAAATTAGATAACATTAAATAAGATTGGTTTAGATTGGAATGGATTTGATTGGACTGGAATGAACTGTAGACGATTAGCGTAGATTAGATTAGATTATTCTGGATTAGATAAGACAAAATTCGTCTAAATTGGATTGGTTTTGACTTGCTTGAATTAGATAAGATAAGATCAGATTAAGTTAGATGATAGTACGGTAGATCGCATTAAAACTGCTCAGATTAGCTTATATCGGGTTGGATTAAGTCTGGCAATATTGGATGATCGTGATGAACGTTATGCGTATATGTCGTGTCCTATCCGAGTAATTACATGATTATCTGATCGCCTAGGCCACATTACAGAAAACAGATAGGCTATTTGCATTTTGGTTACACCTTCTTGAGCACCTTAAGCACGTGTGAATATGCGTCTGAGAAAAAGTCTCACGTGATTAAACACCAAGTTCAACGAAATGTCCATGAAATATTGTTTGCCCCACGCAAACAATTATTAGATATTGAAATAACTAAGCAATGCCACGAGGACTTGGTAAATAAAATATGATGAGCTTGTAAATTTCACCTTGCTTGTGCAATAAGAAATCAGCAGATGTAAATGCGTAGCCTATAGGCTATATAAGACGTTGACACCGCTTTTGTTTTGCCATTCTCAATGAAGTTAGAGAATTTTAAACTCGATTTAGCTGCATGAAAGGAAGCTATATGTTGGTCGGTGTAATTTTTACGCGATTTGGATAATCTAGCAGTCGAAATAAGTAAGCAACATCACGATCTTCTTTTCTCAGTTAAAACGTGCGCTGTTGTGAAATTGACCCCACTGACGATGATTTAGGCTTTGCTGATCACTACAGGCGCAACGTCATAGAAATGAGTCGCATTTTAAATAGTATCTAAATAAGTTTCTATGCATAGTTGTTGTAGCGCTAAAACAAAACATAGGATATAGACCCACTGGATATAGGCCTACTTCAGTCTAAGGGGTCATCCATTAATTATGTCAACAAATTTTAGGCAGTTTTTGACCCCCTCCCTCCCTCTTGTCAACAACTGTCAAACATTCAAGGACCCCTAATAAAATTATGTCAAACATTTTTTACCCCCTCCCCTCCGACTAAACATCGAAAAAGAAACTCTAAATATTAGATTTTCTACGGTGGCCCGTTCCGGCCATCTGGTAATAAAAAAATAAAGTCGTTATAACGACTTTAAAGTCGTAATAACGACTTTTTGGTGCTAAAAATAGACCACAAAAAATATTTTTTCAGAATTCAAAATTGTTCTATAAATAACATGGGCTCATTGTGAATAGCGGAATTAATATATCTTGCACTATCACTTTAGAAGCGGAATCAGCGATGGTAATATAATTAAATCTGGAAGCTGAGAACGATTAAACTATAACTAAAATTGGAAGCTGGATGAACGATTAACATATAACTAAAACTGGAAGCTGGATCAGCGATTAAAATATAACTAAAACTAAGAGCGGGATCAGCGATTAAAATATAGGCCCTAACTAAAACTAGAAGCGGGATCAGCGATTTAAATATAACTAAAAATTGTAAGTAAGTATGGCACAGAAAGTTATGAAATAATTAATTCCGTTTAAACGATAGTGGAAGCTTAAATCCGAAATAATTAATTCCGTTAAAACGATACATTACCGCGACTTCTTTCATATTTATCAGTTTCATTCGTATGCGTTTTACTAATAGGTGTATCTTTTCAATGTAAATATGCAATCGTAATCGTAATCTCGATATTTCTACAGCGCCCGCAAAAGCGAAGTAGCGTGAACCAGCTTATTCACAGGCGCTTAGTCAAATCAAAATCGATAGGCGTCGATGAGATCGGTTCCAGGTCAAGATCCAAAGGCGTCAGTCAGGCAAACAGTAAGACGGCTAAGGTGGGTGGTGTTTAGGGTTGAAACGGCGAGGGAGGAAGGGAGAAGAGGAGAAATCGGGATAAGATTAAATATTGTGAAAGAGCAGTGTTTTCAGTTTTGAGTGAAAGACCTGTGGAGAGATAGCAAGCGGTGAGATTTTGGTGAGTTCATAGGATGGATCTGAAATTTCTCGTAGTATTGGTGGGAGTTTGTTCCAGAGGGGTGGGACAGCAACGGCTATAGAGCGATTCGCAAATTTTAGTGATGAGGTGACGGAAGGACGAAGCAGTGTTAGGGCAGAGCAGGAGTGGGTTGAGCGGAGTGGTTGGACCGTGAGCATCTGTCGGAGATAGGAGGGCTGGGAGGTTTGGAATGTATTGTAGGTCAGTGATAAGACTTATCATTTCTATTCTTTCGGGTATTTTAAACCAGTGGAAAGATTTGAGGACAGGAGTGATGTGGTGGTGCTCAGTGGCGTAGCCAGGTTTTGACACCAGGGGGAGCGAGCACATAATTAAAGGCCCGCAATTACCAAAATAAAAATTTCAATTAATTATAATCATTATGATTATACGTATTTATTTTTTTATTTTATATAGAAACACTGAAACATCCAAAAGGTGGCAAAAGCAATGTAAGCTTAGTAAATGAGTAATAGTATAGTATACTATAACGTTAGGCCTACAGTAAAATACTGTACAAATACAAACCAATTAGTACAACAACCTTTTTCGTCTAGGCTTCACTTTAAGAAAGTTATCGATTGTTTCGTTATAATCCACTTCACCAGCGAACTGTCTTTCGATCGTAATCAAGGCTAAGCCAGACAATTTGCCCTCTCCCATTGTACAATGTACCGTATTATGGACGTAGGCCTAAGACTTTATGAGTTTTAGTCGCCTGAAAGATCGTTCCGCACCAGCGCTGTTGGCAAAGTCAGAAAAATGCGGTAGAACTACAATGTGGACAGGTTAGGATAGGTGGAACACATGTCATTGGCGATCATAAATTTTAGTACATTATTGATGATCTCTTCTTCGACACTGGAATTTTCCTTAGTCTATTGACAATACTGATTATTTCTTTGTACATGTCTTTAAATGAAAGAAACTCTAGCACAATTTCACTTCGACTTTCGATGACATCAAAGTACATGCCACTGCCAATAGATTCCAGAACTGAACAATTATGGAAGGACTAAAATCCAAAGAAAAACTGGATTGGGGGTTGGGAGGGTCTCAATAAACACTGAAAACAGTTTGCAACACTGAAATTAAATTAAATTAACTATATTATTGCTTTTATTATTAAAATAAATACATTATTTTTAGTAGCTAAAAAAGATGCCGGTGTCACAAAATAGAGTATCCCCCATACAAGTATATCCCCTTAGCAGAATGGAGTATCCGGCCGGATGAATGTGAACGGGAGGGACTATCCCCCCTCGTGCAAACGTATCCCCCATGAGTCGTAAGAAATTATCCCCCGTCAAATAGTATCCCTCTGCAACATAATTACAAATTGTGCGATTTAAGTCAGTTTAGAACTATATCAGTCGTGGTCAAAGGCAAAGCCATATGCTACTTATTGTTGGCATGCGTGGGCAAAGAATCCAGTGAAGTCAATGATCCTCTCATTATTCTCTTTCTCTACTCTACACTCACTCTTAGGCAAGTTGTGACATTGATATCGGTCGATTCGTATCAATCGGTACACCACCAAAACGAGGAAGACAAACTATCAGCAGTCACAAACGACAGTGTTATGAAAAGGGACAAAGGTGCTAATTAGGTGAACTGGTAACTCGCGCTTGACATCGGTCGATTCGTATCAATAGGTAGCCTACATCAGCAAAGGACTAGTAGGCCCTACATTTGAGGCAATGAACCAACTTCAAAGACTCTTGTGTTCTTTGTGGTGTTGTAATCTCACGGAAATTAAACAATGTCTATTCGCATTATTAGTTGCGGGAAGGGCTTGTTGCGATGGATGTGTCTAAAACAAGGATCACAAAATTAATATCAGCAATCAGTTACCAATCGCAAACAACAGTGTCATGAAAAGGGATTAAGGTGCTAATTAGGTGAATTGGTATAGCTAGCGCTTGATATCGGTCGATTGCTATCTCGGCAAATCTCGGTCGACAATTGCGGCTCAAGGTCTTAGTTTTGAGGCTCAAAGTCTTGGTCTTGGTTTTGCAAGACCAGGACCAAGACTTTTGACAATATTAACAGTCATTTAACAAAATGCAAGGATTTTAAAAATTTATTCGATAATTACTACTACAATTGCTTTAGTATTTACACGGTGTGAGTGAGGCTTTACTGTTGTTTTGGACATTTATTTTGAATTCCGGTTATTTACCATGGAATGATTTCAAAACAGACTCACAATTTGTACATTTACATCCGGTACTTGAAAAGCTGCTCTGTGTGCCAGTGAATGCAGCACTGTAGAACGTATTTTTCACATGGCAGAATTTTTATGAGGCCCAACAGGTCACGTCTTGGTCAGAAAATTCTGAGCGAATTGGTTTTTATAAAATGCAACAGGCATTTGGAATAACATTTCGCATGAGACTTTTGTAAATACGAATTCGGAATTCTCTGCACTCTGCACTTTGGAGTTGTTTTGGTTGAATAAAATGAAAGATTCATGTTTTAATTATAATAGCGAGTAGTTCGACATGACAATTTTTTTAGTAAGGAATAGAAGTCTGGATATGGTTGTGATTTTTTGGATATTTTTTTCGGTTTTGGTCTTGAGTTTCAAAGTCTTGGTCTTGGTCTTGGTCTTGAGGTTCAAGGCCTTGGTCTTGGTCTTGATGCTCAAGGTCTTGGTCTTGGTCTTGGTCTTGGTCTTGAGGTTCAAGGTCTTGGTCTTGGTCTTGAGGTTCAAGGTCTTGGTCTTGGTCTTGAGGTTCAAGGTCTTGGTCTTGGTCTTGGTCTTAAGGTTTAAGGTCTTGCCTGTTTCTCGTTTTTGATTTTGATGACAGCATAGATTTGTCTCCCTGCTGCACTCCGCCCGATTCCTATGACTCACTTTACCTTGTTCCTTATCAACTTAAAGACTACTCTCTCTAGCTGTGGTTGGACTGGGGGCTCCTGAGTAGATCACCTTGAAGGGACGCTATTTAAAAGCTCATGATGATGATGATGATGATGATGATGATGATGATGATGATGATGATGATGATGATGATGATGATGATGATGATGATGATGATGATGATGATGATGATGATGATGATGATGATAATAATAATAATTATGATAATAATAGATGATGATGATGATGATAATAATAATAATAATTATGATAATAATAGATTATCAATTATGCGCATTTTCAATTATTCCTTATGCCTGTGAATTTTTTCCCCCGGGGGATGATTTTACACGATGGGGACTGGAGGTTACTGTGTCGATTAGAATTAAAGTTAAATTATGTGAACAGCAGTGGCACAGTGCGTTAAGAGCGCATTGGGAGCAATCTCCCTAATCCTCGCTTGGAGGCCTGATATTTCACTCGACATTGTGCCAACTCCATTGTTTGAATGGGTCATGACAAACCCAAGTTTTTTATTGCTAAAAGAAGAACATTGAAAAATCTTCGGCACTTGCTCCAGGTAACTGAACTTTGTAATTGAAATAAATAAATTTCTAACGACTAGAATAAATAAATTGTGAAAAACTGAAAAGGCCTCACATTTTGGAAAATGGTCTCAGAGGGAGCGGCCGCTCCCCCTGCTCCCCCCCTAGCTACGCCTCTGGACTGGTGCTTGAGGGTTTTAGTCAGAGACTCAGACCTCAGGCGAGTGCATTTTGAATGGTTTGAAGGCGGTTTATTTGGCTGATGTCTATGTTTAAAAAGAGTGAATTGCAGTAGTCTAGTTTGCCTGGACTATAGAAGTAGCGATTCTGAAGTCTACCATATGGCGAATTCTGCGAAGGTCACGGATGTGCATGAGGCAACAGCGGGAAAGATGGGTGGTATGATCGGTGAAGCTAAGATTTTTGTCGAAATTCACGCCTAAGTTGCGGACAGGTGCGGTCGCAGTGAATGTGTTGGTGGAGGCAGAGTCAAGGTTGAAGGAAAAAGATAGATATGGGATTTTTAAGTTGATCGCGCAGGCCTATTATAAGTATGAACTCAGTTTTAGCCGGGTTTAAGCATATAATATTTGACGTCATCCAGGAAGAGATTTTGGTAACCATATGGAGAAGATGATCTATGGAATGTGAGAAGCTGTTTGGAGAGAAAGAGATGAACAGTTGTGTGTCATCGGCATAAAGGTGATGATCGACTGATGGTGCTTTGATGAGTGAGCTTAGTCAGGTAGGCCTAGTGCAACGGATGAACAGAAGGGGCCCAAGAACAGAACCTTGTGGAACACCACAGGTGAGAGGGCATGATTGGGTTGAAGTGTCCGATGTTTTGACGGAGAACTAGCGGGGAGAGATAGGACTGAATCCAGATGAGAGCAGTGTCGGTAAAACCGAACCAGGTTGACAGTCTTTGTAGTAAGATATTGTGGTCAATGGTATCAAAGGCTGCAGAAATATCAAGAAGGCAGAAGCCAGAGACCTGTTGATGAGAGATGGCAGAAACAAGTTTATTATAGGCCTAGAGGGAAGTGAGTAGGGTTTCGGTAGAGTACGTGCCGCTTGGTAAAACCAGAATGGTGTGGGTTGAGAAGTGAGTTGGAGGTGAGGTACTCATTGATTCGAGATAGTATTCTGTGGTTAGTATTGTGACGGAAATAGGTTTTCCGTTTTTGTTGAGTCTGCCGTTTGGCGGATTTTTAGTTCTTATCATGTACTTTATTCGCTTGGCGAACTCTGTAGGTTTCGCCGTTGTGTTTGGCGGACATTTTTGACCATGGTATGGAGAAATTGTGTTAAGGTGATTAGGAATGTACGCCACAAGACTATTGACGAACTTTTCTATGTTCGCGTTTGAGAAATACGTTGAGTTATTCATGTACTTGCGCCGGATGCTTTTTTGGCTGACTTTTCGCTGGCGCTAGTGTATATTAGATGCTCTGGCAGTCTATTTAGATCGCCATTTAAGTTTTGTCTGTAGGAAGTCTGGCTGATGTTCGTTAATATAAGCTATGAATTTAGTCAGATTTGCAAGGTGGCTGACATTCGCCGGTTCGCCTAGGGCAATTTACGTTCGTCAGAAGTGTAACTTGTCGCCTAACAAAAAGTATATAAGGACCTTGTGTAGAGCATACGCTCTCTGGTCGTTGCTCTCGTCGTTGCTCTCGTCGTTTGTCTGGTCGCTGTCTTGTCGTCGCTTTCGTCGTGAAGAAGGTTCGCTCGTGGATTTCGTTTGGATCGTTATCGTACTCTTCGTGGATTTTACAAGTTTTCAAGCGCTAGTTTGATGTATTATTATTTGAGATACGGTGTCGAATAAAGAAGAATTTCGGTCGTTGTGAAATAAAAGAGTTTAACTTTACAGCGAAATACAGTCTTTTCTTATTTTAAATCTTCAGCCAAAAAGCTGAAGTCGAACTCAACGGATATCAGCGACGGTCGTGAGGCATCCTGGGTCGCGACACGAGCCGTCGGCTGCCTTATCGGAAACACCTTACAGAAGTCCGGTCACCTGGGAGTAGTAGTTACGCGACAGTATTAATAATAGCATGAATAGTAACTATGTAATATATAATATACTGGAGTAGGCCTAGTGTTGAAAACAGTTTATAAAGTTACAAATGCTAACCTAACTTAACTCAAGGAATCAGCCACAGATTTAGGTAGGCCTATATATGCCCCAACCGACAGCCACATATTCAGATAGGCTTCTATATACGCCTATATGGCCAGTCACAGAGTCGGTAGGCCTATATTTACGCCGGACCCATAGCCTATATAGTATATATGCCTCTGAACCACAGCCACAGATTCAGATAGGCCTATATATTCACCTGACCGACAGCCACACATTCAGGAAGTCCTTCATATTCGCCGGACCTATAGCCACAGATTCAGGTAGGCGTATAGTGAATCTGTGGCTGTGAGTCCGGCGCATCTGTGGATGGAATATATATGCGTATCCAGAGGCCTATCTGAATCTGTGGCTGTCCGTCCGGCGCAAAAATGTGGCTGTCGGTTCGGGGTATTATAGCCCAGGGCCGTTTTAAGGTCGTCGTAGGCCCTAGGCACTCTTGCATTCGTAGGCCCTTCCATACACCTATCGACTAACTCGTCGTCTCTTACATTCACCTTAGACTCCCCCTGTCCGCAATCTTGGTGTCCCTTTTGATCCACGCCTGTCCTTCTCTCACCACATGTCCAACCTCTCGCTCTCCTGCTTCATCCACATTCGTGACCTCCGACGCATCCGGCCAATGCTCGACCTTAAGACTGCCTCCACCATTGCTGCCTCCATAATTCCTTCAAAGCTTGATTACTGCAATTTCCTCTTCCTTAACCTTTATTCCACACAAATCAGGCGTCTTCCACGTATCCAAAACTCACTGGCCAGAGCTGTCACTAGAATGCCCAGACATCACCATATCACTCCCATCCTCAAATCACTCCATTGGTTAAAAATCCCAGAGCGAATCCACTTCAAAGTCCTATCACCAACCTACAATTCCTTAAAAATATTCCCAGCCCAAGTACCTTCGTGATCTCTTCACCATCCAGGCAACCCGCTCCACCTGATCCTCCTCCTATCTCAGTCTTTCGACCCCCAGTCACTTCTCATCTCAAGTTCTCCAACCGATCCATATCCAACATAGCAGTGACCGCACCACGCCTCTGGAACGATCTCCCCTGAACTCCGCAGATTCTCAGTTCCTCCATCATCAGTGCAACCTGTCCTCCATCTTCCTCCTCACGTTCCTCTATCTATCACCACCGGGCGTTCAACTCAAAATTGAAGTCTCACCTTTTCAAACACTCCTACCCTGCATGACTCATCTGACCCTTCGCCTTCCAATTCTTCTCGCCCTAAACGATACCCGTCTTGACAGCTTCTCTGACTCCTCTCTTGATCTGGCCCTCTGGAAACCGTACTCGGGCCTCTTTTGGACTACTCTCTGGAAATCCCCCTCTGTTTTGACTTAGCGCTCGTGAATAGGCTGGTGCCCTGCGCTTGGCCTTCGAGTGGCGCCTTAGAAGTTTGAATATTACGATTTGGTAATACGACCCCAACCAAACTGTCAACTTTGGATTAATGCTAACTGCACTGCTTTCAATTGAAAACGACTTAATGCGGAAATGGCATTTGAAGACGTTATAACTTAATTTTATATGTAATTTTGCTAATGCAAAGAGCCGCAGAGTTCATATAGGCCTACTGTAGGTTAGCACAGCTTAATTTAAACTGTTTCAGTACAAAGTAATTAAATTTGAACTTGCTGATGTTTGCAATTTTCCTTTTTCATTTCCCGGTCACTCACTTAATAATCTCATTTTCAGATTTTTAGACTTTCGTAGGCCCCTGAAAGCTTCGTAGGCCCTAGGCAGTGGGCACAGTGCCTACTGTGCCTAGTGGATAAAACGGCCCTGTTATAGCCTATAGGCTTACCTGAATCTGGGGCTGTCGGCCCTGCGCAAATAATAGACCTATCTGAATGGGATAAATATAGGATAATAGGCCTAACTATTTCCTCGATATATAGGCCCATTTCAGGTCTATGTCTACCGACCGGGTTGATGCCTATACACTTGTAAAATTCAAATTGTGACCACCTGATTAAGCGAAAACAGATATAGGTAGGCGTACACGTTCTTTACAGATGTGCAAGTGTGTTATTATTGTACAAATGCCAAAATGAAACGTTAGCCTAATTGAATACGCCGATTCCTCGAGTTAAGTTAGGTTAGCATTTGTAATTTTATAAACTGTTTTCAACACTACTCCAGTAGGCCTATATTATATATTACATAGTTACTATTCATGCTATTATTAATACTTACCACAGAATGCGTATATATATCGAAAAGATACACCTATTAGTAAAACGCATACGAATGAAGCTGATAAACATGAAAGAAGTCGCAATAAGCCCGTGTTAGGCCTATTTATAGAATAATTTGAATTCTGAAAAAATATTTTTTGTAGTCTATTTTTAGCACCAAAAAGTCGTTATTACGACTTTAAAGTCGTTATAACGACTTTATTTTTTTATTACCAGATGGCCGGAACGGGCCACCGTAATTTTCAAAAAGAACCCAGGATATTCCAATTCAAGAGATTATGCAGCGCATTTTCTCATTAATCTTCGAACAATGAACAATAAAGATAATTTCATATGAACAAATATTGCGTTAGATTAAATTACTTACAAAAAGTTATAGATCACTCGTAAAGACTTTCCGAATCTATGGTAGCGTTTTGATTAAATTATTGTTGACGTCAACTTGTCTTGAAAACCCCCTCCCCTTGTCAACAATTGTCAAACTTTTGAAACCCCCTCCCTCTCCCATTTTGTTGACATAATTAATGGACGACCCCTAAGTAAGGTTTATCTTCAGCTTGTGTTTTCTTTATTAACCTAAAATGATCCAAATCAGATAGTGGATAGTGTTTTGACATAAATTTTAGCATTTTAAATATCACAACTTCAGAATGATGCAAACTCGTTGCTAGGACAACGTATTGCAATATTTAGTTTCTACCAGTGCGTCATCCAGGCTTAGCAGTAGCATATCAAGGACATCGTCCGTATATTTTTGGTGGAAATAGCATGTAGCATGGAGGAGGAGGAGGATTTGCCAATTCCTAATCTCTTAGGACAACATTATAAATATATCGCCAACGCTTCATACCAAGGACTGCCATTCGGGATTAACATCAGAGATTTCTCCTCTTCTTCTTCTTTCATCTTCTTCGTCCTCTATGACTTTCCTTCTTTTTTGCTGTCTTCTTATGCACTCGTAAACATATGCGCAAAAAAATAATGGCCAATTAATATTATAGAAATACGCGTGGTTTTCCATAGGGATGGCAACTTTTCGACTGATGATTGGTGGATTGATGTTGCTGACATTGGTTACGCCATCTGGCGCCGTCATCTGCTACAAATGCAGTTATGCCTCGAATTCTGATAGTAATCTACCTGGATGTGGCCAACATCTAGACCCAACGAGTGTTCCAACTTGCTCTGGGTCAGGTTGCGTTGCTTACATCTACAATTCATCTGACCAAGGTATGACTTGACTCGGAATGGTTTAAGAAACCTGAGTATGGCATAAGATTATCACAGCTTCAACGAGCGGATATATAGAAAGTTATATATGAGCCATTAAATCCTAATCACGCACAAAGAACGAATTGTTTATTTTGCCCCTCTAGTGCATTTGTGGATATCTTAAAAGGCTTCGTTCTTAGAGGTGGACCCGAATGCCGCTTGCTATAATTTGCAACACATATATATTAAACAGCATGTATCAAAACAGCGACAAATCAAAGTAGTTCTGAAAATGCTTCCACATGCTAATATTCACTTGAACCATTTGCGCAGTCGTGGTCACGTACAAATTGATTAAGCCTACTTGGTTATTGGCAACCTAACGATATAGACCCATTCGATTATTTCCTGACTAAGGCATCGGCAGAAGAAACGTCAACGTCCGCCACATTTGCTGTTGACCCGCTTTTTTCTTATTGTATCGTTTTCTCGCCTTAGTTACATCTGGACTTGGTTATTGGCTGCAGATCTGATGTTGATCAAGGTGAAACAGATATCCTGATTCATATGGACGTAAATATCGTACCACTGAATAATCTTGCTAGGTACCGTATTCAACGACAACATTACTACAATTGTAACCGTCATTGTTACAAAAACCCATCAATGACTGTTCTGGGCATAGCATTTACGAACTCTTAAAAGTTATCAAATACAGCACTGTATGGTCAGTGTTTAATCTAGTCCCCCTGTTCTGAGGAGGAAACAAGGTTCCTGGGGGGGGGGGACCAATAAGGGCGACCTATTTTGGAAAATTTTATCCTACGTCAAAAAATTTTCGGCAATTTCATCTTCTGAAAAAGTTTATTACCTTTTTTTAGGAATTCATCCCACTTTCCTTTCTTTTTCGGACACTTAAACCTTTGACGACCTTTGATTAGGAATTCATCTCACAAAAACTTCCATATATCTTCTTCTGTTATTTTATTCATATATTAGTCCTCGTTTACTCGTCTCCGGGGGGGGGCGGTAATTTTCCCCCAAAAGGTCTCTACCTAACAATATTGCTGACCTCTGAGGGGGAAACTTAAATCCTGGGGAGAAATTCCCCCCAAAAGACGTCTAGATTAACGTCTAGGCTACCAAGGTTTTTTTGCGACATCGGCTACCAAGGGGGTGGTTACCACCCGGAATTTCGTGTTTGGTTTCAAATATCATATCATGTAATACAGCATTTGATTCAGCATTCATTTCTGAAAAGAATGGTATATTTAGTTGTTAAATATATGAATGCATCTCGAAATTATATAGTTTTGAACAAAGGCACCGGTCCATTTAACAATATTTGATATTTTACCGCACAATTTGTGCTTTTTTGGATAAAAAATGTAAATGATGTGGGTTTTGAAAATGAACTATGTATCCAAGAATATTTTAAATATAATGAGGCTTAATTTTCAACAATACAAACTATTCCAAAGTCTGTTTTAGCTTCAGGCAAAATCCAAAGGCATGCAGCTATATCAACATGAAACAAGAAATTATGTTATTATTCCCGGCGGTCAAATACGTCAGTGGTCCTTGCAGTTAGGCCTATTGCAAGTTACTTCCATTGTTTTGTGCGAACCGGCTTCTTGAACACTTCACAACACTGCTTTACTTTGTTAGCATTCTGCTTCGACTGTTTATAGCCCTTCACCATACCCAACCATATAGGTTTACGTTTTGATGTTGCATCACTGATTTTCACACTGAAAAAGCGTATTATTATTTAGGCTGTAACTAGCGGACCGCCAGGCGGCCCGGTAGTATTCGAAACTTGCGGGCCGCCTGGCGGTCCGCTAGTGAATACGATATTTTGTGACTAGCCTGACGGCCCTGAAATTTCAAATACTAGCGGGCCGCCAGTAACGTGATTCCGCCAGAAGCCCTTTCAAATCCGAATCCTTGGGCCAAAACATTGGCTACACTAACCCTAAGACTAACCCTAAACGTCTGAAACCTGTCACTGAAAAACCCCCAGTCGGGACGGTTGTTTGTCCTTCGTTTTTTATACTTTCTGTCCCCATACAGTGTTTAATCTAGTCCCCCTCGTCTGGGAGGGGAAACCAGGTTTCTGGGGAGCAAACAATTGACACAAAATTTTGTCTTCCATCTTTAAAAAGTTTCAGACTTTTCTAAAATTTTTACATTTTTCATCTTCGAAAAAAGTTGATGTATCCACATCGATTCTGGGGGGATTTTTCCTCCCCTAATGGTCTGTACATTGTAATATTGCTCGCCTCTGGGGGGAAACATCAATCCTGGGGGGGACATTTCCCCCCAAAGACGTCTAGATTACTCACTGGTCCCCATAGACCCCGTTTCGTCCAGCATAATCGCTGCGAGGAATACCGCAGTTCATTCTTGGCACGTGCAGACTTCTTCTGCGCATACTTTTTCTTGGATTATAACGTCTTGGCGTCGTGCATTGTAAAAATACTAAACTTACTCGGTTAATAGAGTTTTTTGAATTTTCTAAGTCGTTAAAGCTAAACATTTGACCACGATAAATGAAACTGTCCGTTACGGCCGCCATGTTGCTTATGAAAGTAGCGACGTTCTCGAATCATGTGACGTCTTACACGTGACTGGCGGCCCGCTAGTTTTTCGAAACTTGCGGGCCGCCTGGCGGTCCGCTAGTCACTTCGTATTATTTATTATGATCACTTCCGGTTTTCAAAAGACAAATAACTAAGCAAGAAAATATAGCCCTGCATTCCCTCTAACAAATGGCATAGTTGTTTCTCTTCCAGAAAGATAATGAATACCTTTATAGTCGAGACAAACAGCTAACAGCTGACGAGAGAAATTCCTGATTCCAAGAGCGTGTTACCTAGGCTATATCGGGTATAACGTTTTTATGGCGTGGGATATCATTACGACTTTTACCTCAAAATGTGTGCAAATGGACCCCCCTACACTCCTACAGCTACCTAAAATGTCAAAATTATATTCCATGTGCTACAAATATTTTATGCAGAAAAACCTAGGAGGAGTGGTAACCACCACCCCCCCCCCTGGTAGCCCGAGGGTTAAACACTGCTGTATGGTTCAGCTAGGTAAGAATAATCACTTTCATTCGGCATAGAAGAGCGTTCATCCTAAAATCAAGCATATATCCATATAACAATCAAACTGGATGCTTACTGATTTCAAAACATTCTTCTGTGCCATACAAGGTACCTGGTGCGGGTACCATCTTAGACCACGGCATCACAACCATGAGTTGCTTAGTAAGGACTGTAGCCTACGAACTTTATTCCTAGGGTACTATTCAGTGGCATACTCTGAAAGCTAGGAATGTCTTTGCATTAGTCTGTCCGCCTTGCTCGCGTCTGCGACTAACTTTAGAGGTCCATGGCAGTTTCTATTTTCCATAGATTGAGCATTTTTCTTTTCTTACTATTTCTTCTTTTACATGAATGAGGTGTGGTGGGAATGAGACGCACAGCAATGTACGCAAATTACCGAAAGCAAATTAAAAGTTGAAATATAAGCAAAGAATCAGTTAAATCATAACTAAATTGATCGTTGCTCAAATTCGTATATTTGTATAAATAATAAATTATAGATTATAAATTAATATAACAAACAATACATAAGTGTCATCCTGTTACAATGATTCAAATTCGATAAGGTGGTGTAATTCGAACCACCTTGGTGGAACTCTGATGGTTAAAATATGCAACATACTTCCGCGCAATGAAATAGGAATGTTGCTAAAGGTGCCATTCACTACAAGGAGGCATAAAAACAAAAGCATCTGTCCGTTATTTGGACTTACTCTGCTTATTTCTCTAATGCAATAATAAACTAAACTTTCCTCTTGACTAATTTTATATGAAACAAACAACACAATATGTAAGCAAACCGTATTCGAAGAACCTTCCACAATGATTTGGTGCAGCAATCAGCAGAATTCAAAGATTTCGAATGGCTTAGAACACCCATACAGATTTAAGACCGATTTTCGTTTACCGCCAAGAGAATAACGAATATGCATATAACCATTAAATGCAGGTAGAGGAAAAATTTACAGCACTAGGCATTTGAACATTTTATGAATTCGCATACGCAGTGTAATACATTGTAATTGTAATCGAGAATTTATATAGCGCCACTCATAATCAGAGGCGCTCACGACCCGGCCAGTGTCTTCACTGACAAAGAGAAATGTTTTCAGGGGCTTACAAAACTGGCCAGGAGAGAGGGGGAGGACAAGCCTAAAGCCCTGAGGAGGCTGTTCCTGCTGGAAGGACCCACAACCGCAAAACTACGAGACTGGGCAGTAGCAGTGTGCATCCAAGGAACTACCAAGTGGCCACGGGCAGATGACCGGAGAGAGGCCCGACCAGGCAAAATGGAAACCGGGGTGCCGTAAGCCCTGATATGCAGCGGAGCTCAGCCAACAAGACAGTTACGCATGAGGGAATGACCTTTAATTGGATGCGTTGGTGAATGGGAAGCCAGTGAAGGGAGTCCCGGATGTAGGAAGAGATATTGGCAAACTTCATGATGCCCCTATAAAGCGATCAGCAGCATTAAGGATGAACTGAAACTTAGATGTATTAGTAGGGGAGAGGCCAATATTATAGACAGCGTTTCCGTAGTCAATCCTAGTGCAGATGAGAGCACGAACCAAGGTCACATTAAATGTTGCAGTAACAAGATCCGTCTGCATGGCAGTTTTTGAACTGATAACATTTATTAAATCTGTAACAGGGTTTTCAGGGATCTTAAGAGGCTGCGCAGACTTGGGTCTGAATGCATCCAATGAACAGTGCTTACTAAACAGTGATATTTTCAACACAACTTTCTATCTTTTCGAGAACCAGTGTTGCTACAATGGAACGACTAACGATGCGGCGGCAATCACAAGTTGCTTTTGTGAAGATGATTACTGTAACTACAACATCTGGCAGTCACCCATGACAAATGGAGCAAATGGCACAACTGCCAGCAAGCCAGATAATCATTTTCCTTGGAATTCCAATAGCACACAAAATAGCAGCACCGGTTTCGTCAACTGTTACAGCTGTGAGTATTCAAGCCTTGCCAGCAATGTACCGACAACGTTGTCATGTGAAGAACCTTTCACTTCAAATGAAGGAGGCTCATGTGGTGGAGAATCATGCGCTACATTCGCTGCTGCATCTGAAGGTAATTTTGGTTCCTTTGTTTCATCTCAAATTTTGTATCACAAAACGAAGTTACTTTACCTTTACAGTGTTTCACTATGTGAAATCATAATCGTATATGGTTTGACAGGCACCAATATTAAAACCCCAAATTAAATAATAGGGCCTAATACTTCAAAACGGTGTACCATACCATGAAAGACTGTTTGTTTAACTTCTGCTTAGCTACGTTATTTATTTCAACCTTTATTCCGTCTATGGATGTGAACAACTTGAATTTGTATAGAGAATTTATATTTTCACTAAATCCCCATAAACACATCAACCTAGACAACACAACTTTAGCAGTGTGACAGTTTGCTAAACGAATTTTAGTTATCACTTGGTTTCAAATAGTTTTCGTACTAGACCCTATAGACTGCTGTGTTTAGCGAATAAGTCTTACATAAAACCTATTCCTTTGAACACCTGAAACAAAAAATACGACAAAAAACTTCCAATTAATTGATGCACTACATGTTGTTTATGCATAAACAGACACGAAGGCTGAGTCTGTGGAGTAAATTCGAAATAACCGACTTAAGTGCGTTTTCAAAATTTCTTTTATTATTGACAGGGGGTTATTATGGAATCAGTCGAGCATGCGTCAGTTCTCAGTCCTACACAGAAAGCCTCAGTCTTTGTCAGGACAACGCCACATCGTCAGGATTCAATTACTTCTTCTACGGAAATCAGTGTTGCTATTCCTATGCAGATAACGCGTGGTCCTATACAGGTTGCTTTTGTGCAGACAATTTTTGCAACACTAAATATTTGCAACCAACGATAGTTCCACGATCAAATCAGACGACAGCTTTCCCATGGTACAATCCACAAAATGCTTCTGGGTCTCTAAGTAGCCTTCCTTCCACCACGGCATTTCCTTATAACTCTAACAATACGTTTAATAATTCTCACTTCATCAGCTGTTATGAGTGTTGGGATACAGGAAGTTCTAATGACACATCTGCTGAGTCACCTTGCAACCCTCAAAGGAACCTCCGCGAAGGAAAGATATGCACTGGAGTAGCGTGTCTAACATATTCCTATATTTTTCCAGGTAAGCCTTTTACTTTTTATCAGCGACGCTACTTCATTGGCATGCGCTCATTGCTAAACATGCGAATCATTTACACTTTGAAATGTTTCTACTTAGTGCTAATTAAATCATCTACGTTTATTTTCTGCTATCATATAAAATATGGAAAAAAGGATTGTTTTTCAATGAAAAATGTAGACTGTGTATCCCTTTGAAAATCTTCATAATTCATAAAGATGCAGAAATGATCGATTTACTTCAAGCATACTTGAAACCCTTCCATGAATTGTCACAGAATAATGCCAAAAAACAGCACGTATATATTAGCAACTTAATTCCTCTTTTCGGTACATCCAAACTTGTGGCTGCTGTTTTATCTTCCAATGTACAATAACATTATTAAGTGCTCGGTAAGAGTGCCAGATAAGTTTCACAGAGCGAATTTTAAAGGTTATATCATGCTATCCCACCGTATTTTAATATTTGTATTTCAAAGCCTTTCTACAACATTCGTCAACTCAAACACGTGCTTTTCCAAGTGAACAGAATTATGGCCAACTTGCAAATATTATCACACGATCGGATTTTATGCAAGTCATGCTGCTTTAGTACTTGGTTTAGAAGAAATCGTATTTCGTTGCGACTGCCCCATAATTGCGTACAACAGGCAGCCATATGTTACAACACCGATCTATTCGACTATTCATAAATCTCGGTTATCAATGAAAATTAAAAGTAATGCTGATGTGAAATTTGGCTGGTTATAATAGAATCAGTACGTTACTGTGACCTCTACTGCACTTAATTCTATTTTGAACCCTAACAAACGTGCACCCGTGCTCCAGATTCAGAACTACTGAGCTTCAACAGGTATGTGTCTTGAATAAACTGCAGCAAAATAAACATACACGTATACATAACCAAACCATTGTAAGCCATGCTGTAATTTGCGATGAAAATAAAGCACTGAAATCGTGTGTAGATATTTAACTCGGTTAATAGGACCTCAACTGTTAGGGACACCAGAATATCAAACACTGGATTCACTGCAGGCAAATGAGGAGATCGTATGTTGTCTGCCACATCAACATTCGAGATAAACTTATCTTAATGATTTCGCAGAAGAATGTGCTAAATGCATTGATTATATATCTACTTAATTTGTTGTCAGGTGCAAAATATATCGTTCAGCAATGCGTTGATGATTATCACTATGCTAATGCTCTCACAAACTGCGAAAATAACACCCACATGAATGGTGGTTCTTACTTCTTCAAGGGAGACCAGTGTTGCTTTTCTAACCAAGACAGCAACTTTGCTAACGAGTTCTGTTTATGTGCATCTGATAATTGCAATAATTACATTTTGCAACCAACGATGATTTCTGAATCGAATGACACTACAACCTCAAAATGGAATAGCCTGCAAAATGCAACTTTCGGCTTTAGCTCTTCAACCGTTGTGCCTGGAAACTCTTCGGATCCGTTTCCTCGAGGAATTTCGTCGACAAAAAGCAATGCAGTGAACAGTTCGAACACACAATTTTCAAATGCAACCGTTGTCACTCAGTCGACTTTGGGAACCGTATTCACTGTTGGTAATGCAACTGCCTTTCCTAACACTTCAACCATGCATGCTCCTTTGAATCCTAACGATACATTCAACAATTCTCACTTCATCAGCTGTTATGAGTGTTGGGATACAGGAAGTTCTAATGACACATCTGATGAATCACCTTGCAGCCCTGAAAGGAACCTCCGTGAAGGAAAGATATGCACTGGAGTAGCATGTCTAACATATTCCTATATTATTCCAGGTAAGCCTTTTACTTTTCATAAGCGACGCTATTTCACTGACGTGCGTTCATTGCTAAACATGGGAATTATTTACACTTTAAAATGTTTCTACTTAGTGCTAATTAAATTATTTACGTTTAGTTTCTGCTGTCATATGAAATATGGAAAAGTAGCTGTTATTCAGTGGAAAATGTAGACTGTGTATCTTTTTGAAAATCTTCGTAATCGCTAAGGATACAGAATGATCAAGTTACTTCAAGCATCTTTGAAACACTTGGATGAATAGAATTGCATCGAAATAGCAGCATCCATATCCTAGCAACTTAATTCTTCTATTCTATGCTTCCAAACTTGTGGCTGCTGTTTTGTCGTCAAACGTGCAATAGCAATATTAGGGGCTAGATAAAAGCGCCAGATAAGTTTCACAGAGCGAATTTTATAGGTTGACATCACTGCTATCCCATCGTAGTTTAGTCTTTGTATTTCAAAGCATTTCTGCAACATTGTCAACTCAAACATACACTCATCCAGATCTTTTGTTGTTTACTACATCAGCATTCGACATATACTTATTTTATAATTTCGTAAACGTTAAATGCAATTAAAATGCCTCTGCTTAATTTGTTGTCAGGTGCAAAATATATCGTTCAGCAATGTGTTGATGATTATTACTATGCTAATGCTCTCACAAACTGCGAAAATAACACCCAAATATATGGTGGCGGCTCTTACTTCTTCAAGGGAGACCAGTGTTGCTATTCTTACCAAGACAGCAACGGTGCTTATAAGTTGTGTTTCTGTACATCTGATAATTGCAATAATTACATATTGCAACCAACGATGATTTCTGAATCGAATGACACTACAACCTCAGCATGGGATAGCCTGCAAAATGCAACTTTCGGCTTTAGTTCTTCAACTGTTGTGCCTGGAAACTCTTCGGATCCGTTTCCTCGAGGAATTTCGTCGACAAAAAGCAATGCAGTGAACAGTTCGAACACACAATTTTCAAATGCAACCGTTGTCACTCAGTCGACTTTGGGAACCGCATTCACTGTTGGTAATGCAACTGCCTTTCCTAACACTTCAACCATGCATGCTCCTTTGAATCCTAACGATACATTCAACAATTCTCACTTCATCAGCTGTTACGAGTGTTGGGATACAGGAAGTTCTAATGACACATCTGATGAATCACCTTGCAGCCCTGAAAGGAACCTCCGTGAAGGAAAGATATGCACTGGAGTAGCATGTCTAACATATTCCTATATTATTCCAGGTAAGCCTTTTACTTTTCATAAGCGACGCTATTTCACTGACGTGCGTTCATTGCTAAACATGGGAATTATTTGCACTTTAAAATGTTTCTACTTAGTGCTAATTAAATTATTTACGTTTAGTTTCTGCTGTCATATGAAATATGGAAAAGTAGCTGTTATTCAGTGGAAAATGTAGACTGTGTATCTTTTTGAAAATCTTCGTAATCGCTAAGGATACAGAATGATCAAGTTACTTCAAGCATCTTTGAAACACTTGGATGAATAGAATTGCATCGAAATAGCAGCATCCATATCCTAGCAACTTAATTCTTCTATTCTATGCTTCCAAACTTGTGGCTGCTGTTTTGTCGTCAAACGTGCAATAGCAATATTAGGGGCTAGATAAAAGCGCCAGATAAGTTTCACAGAGCGAATTTTATAGGTTGACATCACTGCTATCCCATCGTAGTTTAGTCTTTGTATTTCAAAGCATTTCTGCAACATTGTCAACTCAAACATACACTCATCCAGATCTTTTGTTGTTTACTACATCAGCATTCGACATATACTTATTTTATAATTTCGTAAACGTTAAATGCAATTAAAATGCCTCTGCTTAATTTGTTGTCAGGTGCAAAATATATCGTTCAGCAATGTGTTGATGATTATTACTATGCTAATGCTCTCACAAACTGCGAAAATAACACCCAAATATATGGTGGCGGCTCTTACTTCTTCAAGGGAGACCAGTGTTGCTATTCTTACCAAGACAGCAACGGTGCTTATAAGTTGTGTTTCTGTGCATCTGATAATTGCAATAATTATATATTGCAACCAACGATGATTTCTGAATCGAATGACACTACAACCTCAGCATGGGATAGCCTGCAAAATGCAACTTTCGGCTTTAGTTCTTCAACCGTTGTGCCTGGAAACTCTTCGGATCCGTTTCCTCGAGGAATTTCGTCGACTAAAAGCAATGCAGTGAACAGTTCGAACACGCAATTTTCAAATGCAACCGTTGTCACTCAGTCGACTTTAGTTTCGGCGTTCACTGTAAGTACTTTTCCTTCAACAAACACTAAAATGGTTTCCATCTTAGCGACAATGCAGCCACCAAACGCAACCAATGGAGACATTTCTCAATCAAGTACGACTAAGCCATCTAACGGGCCGACTACTCCTCGGGCTGTAACAATGAATGCTGTAAACAGCTCGTTGTCTTCTGCCTCTGCCACACAACAGTCAACGAACAAAACTCAACCGCCATCGTTCACTAATTCATCCGGCTCTACAATGGGAACAACGACAAACTCGTTAGAAGCGGCCGCTACGCACCCAACACTCACAATCAACAACCAAGTAATGACCACTGGACGATCATCAAACACAACTATCCAAGAGCAACTGAACACTGCAATACTAACAAACTTAAACAGCACTTCACAAGCGACCAATGGAAATCGAGCAACCGAGACAACAACACCCGAAAAGACAAATCAGAATCCAGCAAACCAGACCACCACTCTACAGGTAACTGTTCAATATCCAGCAAATCACACCACCACCCTACAACCGATGAATCCAAATCCGGTAAACGAGACGAACACCCCGCAACTAACCACTACAAATCCAACGACCACAACTACTTTCTTGAAACCATTAACCACAACGACCATGAAAACCAGTCAGAATGCAAATGCAGCGAAAGGTTATGCTTCCCACGTTATGCCTAACGTATTTCTAATGCTTATATCTGTGACAAGCATTCTGTTATTGGTTAAGGCATTATTACTAATTAGGAAATATATCTCTATATCTGTGATAATTATAATCTGCTTGCTTAAAAGTTTATTTAAACATATAAACAATGACAATTTTATTGATTTTGAAACAGCTGCAAGAGATATCAGAATTTGGAGAGTAGTGAATAATTGATTAACATGCTGTATCGCACTTAGTAAACTATTCATTTGTTGTCAAATCAGTTTGTCTTAGTTGTAGGCTTATGGTATATTCTGCTATGTTTTAATTTTTGAAGTTTATTATGTGATTTATTTAGTAGTTTTGTATCTATATGTACGCTATGCCTTATTAAAAAATAAAATTGATCTGAAAAATTAAATGAAACTGAATGCACAGACCTAGATTCTCATTTTGGTACGGCGGATAGAAGTTACTAAGTAATAATAATGATACATAGTAGAGCATACAGGTAGCAAGTTTCATTATGTATGAAACATTTGCATAAGACATCATTAACCATTAGGTGTGTGTGTAGGTGTGTGTGTGTGTGTGTGTGTGTGTGTGTAGGTGTGTGTGTGTGTGTGTGTGTACGTGTGTGTGTGTGTGTGTGTGTCACAAGTTGCATTTGTGATGGAGATTTTAGCAATTACGACATCTCTCAGACAGGAATAATGAATCAAGCGAATTACACAACCACAATGACATTCATTGTGAACGAAATGACAGCGATAAGTTCAGCGTTCTAGCAGTAAGACTAATATATTCTGTTGCTTACAGGCTCTCTGTGATTACTTGGTTCAGGTTGTTTGGAACTTTTCAGAGAACTCTGTGTACCTATAGTAATTAAATCGGCTTGCTTAAAATTGGTGTTAAGGAAACATTGACAGTTAATTGATCTTGAAAAAAGGTGAGACGAGACCCTAAATATATATAATGTAAACAGTAGTGTGAACAACTGAATAACATTTTGTATGTTCGCAGACTATTCACTTGCTGTCCAATCAGTCTCAGCCATCGGTGTAGGTTACGTTACCTTTTCCTATGCTACAATGTTTGAATTTTCGTATGTGATCTATATTTTAGTTTCTTTTTCTTCATACACATTGCTGTTTCTTTTTATTTCATTTCCTAAAAATTAGAATTTGTGTACCTAATTTAAATATTCATTTAGTGCAGTTTTCTAGTTTCGGGTGAGTACTATATGGTGATTAGGTATATTGTTTAATAAAATATTATTCACAGTGAGGTTTGTTGTTGTTAGTATGATCATTCTACATCTTCCATGTGACTTGGGCGACTCGACGAAAAAATATCCATGGCTGATGTACATGTAGTGAATTCACTGTGCAGGTCAGGCCTCTACCAGTTTCGTCAGGTTCGGTCAGGGTGTACAACTGTACGTACATGTATATACATAAGACGTTTATGTCAGATTGTTGTTATCGACCTTGCATTTTTGGCCACAAGGAGTCGTCTCTATAGGCTAGTAAGTCCACAGAGAGAAGGCAAAGAAGAGGTGATACATGCGAGCAAATTCGGACAAGGGGGAGGGTCTTTTAGACGTTCGCGTCTAAATCTGGTACATAATTAGGCTACATAATTATATCAGTACAGCCTGCGTCCTAAGCACCTACCTCATGCAGCCAACATACAATCTGTACTGCGTTGCTCTACTTAGAATCTCTTGGTGGATACGGTAGCATAAAAGTACCACACCCAGAGACAGTTAGCAAATTTGCAAGTTCAATTTATTAGCCTAATCTATGGGCCTTAGTACTCTGTTGTGGTATCCGGAAAGGGAAGAGAAGTCCATTCCGAATTCTGACTTAGACAGACAAGGGGAATGAAGTACTCGATGTAGCTTAACTTAGGCGCTTTCTATGAGTTGGCCAAGTGGATACACTTAATCTTAAGCTGGAGATGTCATCACAACATCCCATTGGGTCATTCCTGCAATTGGGTGCAAGACAGACTGTGGAAAAAATTTTGAAGTATTTTCTAAAGAAAATTTGACGTTGTATATGGATAAATATGATACTGTTAGGGTTTGATGCAAAGTATGCAGGCTTAAATACTACTCATAGAGATGTGATCCGCGTCAAAGTTAGTATGTCTGTCGTTAACTCGTCAACCCTGCTGCCGAGAAACATAGCCGTATGTGGGTAGGTAGAAGTTGTTACACATTTACAAGGATGGTGTTCCTAGTAGCAATAAGTGTCCCCATGTTAAAATTACATCAAAAATGAAACTGAAAAATAACCAATATATTTATTAATTAAACAATTATCATTACAAAATTGTTGTGTACTGTGGACAAGGGGGGGGTCTTCTAGACGTCCGCGTCTAAATCTGGTACATAGTTAGGCTACATAATATCAGTTCACTCTGCGCCCTAAGCACCTACTTCATGCAGCCAACACACAATCTAGCAAGCATGACATAGATTCAGCGGTGGACAAATAGCCACAACTCAGATAGTAATTAAACTAGCAGGGGTTCATAAATGTTATGCACACTTTTTCAGTGTATGACATTCATCGTCTTCGTATAATACTTAGAAACTGTTTTAAAAGTGTCAGAGTCCCGTAACAGAGTTGACAACGGGGTAACAGAGTTGACAAGCATACTATATAGCAAAAACTCAAGTGTAAGCTGTAATAGTAACACAGTAATAATACAGTTAATTTAGTCATACAGGGCATAACTTTGGTCTAAAAAGTGAGAAATACCAATTTCTTCTCCACTTTCGCTTTTCGCATGCATGACCATTTTGGACATTTACCCTGCCAGAAACTGATTATGAATCGCTGATGAGCTTATCTCTAAACGGCAATTTTATCGTTTATAATGTCATCGACTCGTTTTCGTTTTAGAACAAATTTATCCATTTTCCTATCAGCAAAATCGGAACTCGACGTTTAAAAGTCTAAATCAACGACGTCTTAGATGCTTAGGCCTATATTACGTAACGGAGGGAGCTTTCTTCAGCTAGCCTGCTCGGATATAATTATTTAACCAAGGACAGTTATTGATTCTGAGATTGTGAGGAGACTCCGGGGTGAAAAGTCATATCAAGGCCGACAAAATGAGTGTGGGTCCATATACGGATTTCTAATTGATGAACGATATAGAAGCTTGCGATTTGACTTTCGTCTCCGCATCCCGATATGACTAAGATGAGAACCATAACGCGGAGAGTGAAGGCGATGTTAGATCTTTCCAAGAAGACTGTAGCGGTGGCCCAGAGCTGTGGTGCCTGTTGTCTGCAGGCTGGTCACGGCGGTCAGTCTGTCAGGTGCAGGCCATAAAGCGACTGTGCTTTGTTCCTTTCATCGTTCATTTTTAATCATCATCCCTTTCATCCATCCATCAATCTATAGGCGTAGACTTTTGGGGGAGAGCCGGGGCACGTGCCCCCAATAATTGAGATAGACTGTATGTACAGAGTTGTACACCCAATGCAGCAATTGTAAAATGAATAACCAAATGCCCCCTCCCAATATTTTAGACAAGTTTATACCAGTGCATCCATCTCCAATCTTACTGTACATCGATGCGATATGACAACGAAATTGCTCAATTAAACGAATATATATATATAATTATATATATATATATGCACACACATATACATGCTTACATACAGGGTGGGCCAGTAGGAATGCACCAACTTTGACGCCTTATAACTTGAATAATTTTTATCTGAGCGTCTTGTCCAATATATCAGATTGAAGATAATTATCCATTTTTTGATTCTGCAAAATATCTACGAGATAATGTTACGACTTTATGAGATAATGCTATTAATATTCGATGTGCCATTTTCTGGCCATAAAACTGCAAGAAAAAACAAAAGTCTGAAACTGAAGACGTCAGTTCTAAACAGTCACTTAGTACTAACAATTAATATCTTGAGTGAATTTACCATCAGTCAAACAAATACTCAATAATGTCCACCACGTGCTCGGACTCTTACTCGTCCCTGGATTGTTGTCTTGGCTGGAAATTAACTCTTGGACTTGTGCAATGTTCGCTGCTGTGCGCGCAGAACGTTTGCGACCACAGTTGCGGCTGTTAGACGTTCCCGTAGCATCAATTTGTTTAATCAATCGATCTAGAGCATATTTATTCCATTTTCTAGAAGGGAATTCTATCATCATCTGATGTGCATTGTATCCTTTTTCTGCTCTTAAAATTCGGATTAAAATTCTATCCTCTTCCGCGAGCGGCGTCATGATGTTCAATATTTACATTCAAAATTGAGAGGTGTGCGCCGCACCGAAATTTTATAACAGTGGTGCCGTATATCAGTGCAAGATTTGACACAGTAGTAGAGTGGATGATTACTTTCAATTTAGTATATTGAGCACGATGTTCGGATAACAATTGTTCAAGTTATATCCATTCAAAGTTGGTGCATTCCTATTGACCCACCCTGTATATACACAGCGCAAATGATGTAGTTGTAGTTTAGATACTTTAAATTTCCAATAAAATTCATAAAACGGTTAGTATTCTGGAGCACCAACTTCTATACAGCTCCTAGTCGGAAAAGACAGTAAACAGAGATAAAATGATCAAAATATTTAACTTTTAAACTATTTTTCAACTATGTAACATAGTAGCAATCTGTTGTCACGATGCTAATTACAAAAGAAGCACAATAACTAAGAAAAAATATCTGAGGAATAGCCCAAACACCATCAGAACATTAAACAATGTGCCTAAAGTGTGTGTTCGCAAACGTTTGTTCAAGACCGAAAATCAGAATCCGTGGATCATTCGATTCGTTGTCGGCCACAAACAGCTGACCATTTGATTCATTTAGAAGAATCGTATGTGGTTGCCGTAATCGGTGTTTTTCTTCTGAGAGAATTTCTCTCTCAAATTTCAAATCTGAATCCAATAACAGAACTCGACTATTCCCTTCATCAGCGACCATCACGAATCCATTTCCATCAACGGACAAATACAATGGAGTATTCGTGTCTCCGAAAGTCCGTTTATGTAATGCATCAAATGATCTCTTACGTTTTCCATCTGCATCCACTATACTCACTCTATACAGATGATCAGCAGATGAGGCATGGCTGACCACGAAATGACCATTGGTCAGTTTTATAGCATGCCATGGATAAAGAATTCCTGCACCTGATGATAGATTTATTTTTCGGATCAATTGTCCATCTGGTGAATATTCAATTAATGCATGTTTCTCATATACACTTAAAATGACATTCGTTTCATCTGTGACAGACAGACCGCCTCCGCTAAGGAATTTGTAATTGTCTCCTGTTGACCATTTCTTTATTAATTTTCCATTTGGATCAAGTCTCAAGATTTCCTTAGGCAGACCTAAGTGGCCTTTGTAATCGTTGATATAAAGACATTTATTTCTTTTGCAGGATGCTATGTCCTGTGGATTAAATAATTCATTCAAATTCCACTGACGACTTAAACCTAATGTCGTCGAATTGTAGACATTAACCTCTGAACTTCTGTTACTCACGACAAACAATTCTTTGTCTAAGAGCGCCATTCCAGCGATCGCTTTGCTTTCTTCTTCTGCGGAGGAATTTAATCTGATACCCAGTTTCGTCGCTTTTCGTGAATATATTCGGGTCTCCGCAACTAAATCTGGATCCGATTTGTATTTTTTGTCTTGAAGTTCGACTAAAAGTGGAAATATATTTGTTAAATAATTGATTTATTTAACCTTTTAATAATTATTAAATTGTAAGACGCAAGTTGCGTCTTTTTGCTTCGTCGGACTAGGGTGAGGTAAATATATAGACGCATAAAATTATATCCAACTATTTATCTACAGAACCCGCAGTGTGTTTGTAGTATTTTGCTAGCACATACACCATTATGCACTGGAGTATCTTGAGTAATACATGTACATGTAGATATGTGCGGCGTGACCTGTCGGTTTAGTAGCCTGTCCAAAATGTCTCATCACGTGATACTCCCGAAGGTCTCGTGATACGTTTACACCTCAGCTAAACCAAGTAAATTCCTTTTATAGCGCCGTTACATTATTAACTAAGCGCCACTATTAATTATCTGGCTTATACTAAACGCTATATTAAAGAATTAAAAAATCAACAAGATTTTCGATAAGCCTAGTCTCTAAAATGTTACCAAATGCCTCTTCTTACAATGCAAACTATCTAGAAAGCGTTTTACACTGCAGGAAACCAGTACACCGGACGGACGAAAAGGATATTTGGAATTTATTGCACCTAAACAAATTAAAGTTACAGGTACTCATCCGAAAAGAAGAATACTGTAACGCATTTAATACAGGACCTGGCCATTCAGAAATGAATTCCACATACCGAAATTAGTTGAATTAGAGTTATTACACCTCTTTCTATTGCTAAAATTCGGCTAAGCTATAATCGAAATCGTCGATACAACAAAATTACCTTAAAGTGACCTTTCAAGGTGAATATGACCCCGAATGGCGAAAACAATATCAGAAATGAATTCCACGTACCGAAATTAGTCAGATTAGAGGTATTACACGTGCATATACTCTAAAAAAACAAAAAAGATGATTTTTCCAATATGGCCGACGGCGGCCATTTTGGATTTGGCCATAGCGTCATTCCTCCCATTGTGTGAGCAAAGCACCTCGGTGATTTTTCATGTCTAGGGACCCATTGACTAAGTGGAAGTGAGAAATCCCCCAACACCATTTTGCAAACAGGTCCTCAGGCCAGGTACTGGACTAATTGCCACACTGATGTTACATAATTTCTTGTCCAAAGTTTGTGCTTAGTAGTAGTATTTCCCGCTGGTCGCCAGAGGTAGATAGCGTTGATGGCACTTGGCATCTAGAATTGGCGCCAGGAGCGAGGCGGTGTCTACCACCGATGGCACCGAAGAAGACTGCATTTATGTTTTAGGCACAAATGTTTCAGGCTGTAAAATAACTGCCGCGCATTGTAGGCCTACGCGGCTAAAATTTTTACCAGGCCCGCGAAGGTTTGACGCTAAAAAGTTCCTCGCTGGTTATTAACGGCAACATTCCGCGCTCTGAGGACTTGGCGGTAAACTCGCTCATAAAAGGATTGCTTTCTCGCGGGTAAAATAGTGGACGGCGTGGTCTGAATTGTACAAGAAGATGTACGCCGAAAAACCCGAGCCAGAAAATTGTGGATGCGTTTAAGCATGTTGACTTTAAGACCTGACACGCCTGCGAACAAGGAGTTGGCATAACCGAGGCGACCAGAGACAAGAGAAGCAGGCTATGGTCTGTGGCACTGGCATGTCCTTGGTAAGAGCAGACCTTATGTGACGTATTGCTCTGATATGACAGAAACAGATTTGCAAAGGTTTCTTGTACATGTGGGATAGAATGTGACATTACTGTACAGAGTCAGAGTTTTGACAGTTTGTGATTCTGTGGCACATTGGAAGCCAATAAAGAAACTGCAAAGCGAGAGAGAAGACACAGACAGCTATATATGAGTGCTGTATTAAATGTACTTCTCTTCTGCCCAAACTTTTCTCTCTTCCTTCAATTTCTGTTTAATTGCGAATGTTAAAGAAAAAACACGAAGATTCATTAATGGGTATTACCGGATTAAAGAAATTTTTTTAGGTTTGAACTTTTCTGGTCTCACTAATTCCTACTACAGATGCGTAAGATATCAATTCTTGAGTGTAGCAAGAGTCGAAACACCTTTCTGCCAGACATGGTATTTGAACTCCGACCTCCCCGCTGATAGTCTAGCATTCTAACCACTATACTAACTAATCATCAGAAACTAATTACATTACTCCATAATCCATAAATAAATTTCATGGTTTATTTTATTTTGCGCCAAACAGCAGACAACAAAGACTTTATAATCTGCATCTATGAAATGATACCATGTAATACAATCCGAGAGAGGCAGATGCAATATGATACAAACTTATGTTTTATAGCATCAGTCACATGAAACATCTATGCAGCATTTCCGATACTAATCTTTCGCTATATGTAAAAATATTGTATTTGAAAAACAAAACACAAACTTACCTTCTAATCCTAAACCACCAGTATATTTTTCTTTCAATGTTAGCTTTGCCTCACATTTGTTAAGGTTGGCTTCGGTTTCTTTCAACTTCTTCTCGGTTTCTTCCAGCTTTCTTGTATTTACTTTTAACGCGGTTTCAGTTTCCTTTAGCTTATCTTCCGCATCTTTAAGCTGTGCCTCTATTTCTTTAAGTTTTTCGTCAGAGTGTTTTGCCTGTTCTTCAAGTTTCTCTATGATGATTACATTTTCATTAGCCTGTTGCTCTTTCCGTTGTTTCTGCGTCTTTAGGTTCTTTAACTTATCTTCACTAAGCTTAAGTTGCTCAGACATGGTTTTGTTCTCAAACTTCTCCTCGGTTTCTTCCAGCTTTCTTGTATTTACTTTTAACGCGGTTTCAGTTTCCTTTAGCTTATCTTCCGCATCTTTAAGCTGTGCCTCTATTTCTTTAAGTTTTTTGTCAGAGTGTTTTGCCTGTTCTTCAAGTTTCTCTATGATGATTACATTTTCATTAGCCTGTTGCTCTTTCCGTTGTTTCTGCGTCTTTAGGTTCTCTAACTCATCTTCACTAAGCTTAAGTTGCTCAGACATGGTTTTGTACTCGCTCATTGTTAAATTCAGTTCTTTCTCTAGGTCAAATATTCTTCTTTGTAATTCTATTAGTTGTTTCTTGGTAACGGCGTTCCCTCGTTGAATGTCTTCCTTGATTCTTTTACATTCGCTTTCACGGCGAAGAATGTCTAATGCAAAATTAAATATAATGACTGAGTTGCGCACATTTCTTCCTTAAAAGCTAGTGGTTGAAGTAAGGCAGCGATTTTCAAATAGATTGGCTCTTACAGAGCGTAAAAGCCATACTGGCCAAAGCGTGTTGTGAAAATGCCAACGATTCAGGAAAGGACACGTAACAGATGGTGATGACTGGTTCGGATTTTCAAGATCAGGCTTAGTTGAAGGGAAAATAGGTTGTTCAATCCAATCGTTGCCTGGAATAAATAAAGGTTCCGTGTACCACTGGGATTCAGAGGAGAGACTCATTTCCTGTTCTTGGGTCATTAAGCCGGCAAAGGACGAGTTCCAGTTCATAGACGTGGGGTCATTGTATTGTAGGATTTGCTGTTTAAGTTTACGCCGGTACTATAATTATTCTAATGCTTTGTTAAGAAAACATTACGTGTGCATAAAGAACTAGCTTTGGTTGTTACACGGAGTCCTCTCAGTTGGCTCGATACGGCGAAACGTTAATCCACACTTTGAAAAAAAACAAGAACAAATTTCAACTTTGGATGGAACTTATAGAATCATAAACCCTGACCAACTTGGCAAGTAACAGCCGAATTGTTGCCAACTCATGACAACTCAATTGTAGAACAACAAGTCGCATCACCCCAATTCGATCATACACTGATATTTAATTAGCTAGCTAATACAAGCGCAGTAGTTGAATGGTTACAACGCTCAATGGTAGCCCAGAGAGAACAGGTTTGAACCTCTCCAGACATGGACGTTCGCAGGAATTTTTCTGGGGAGGGGCAAAAATTTTCTAGGGGGCAACATTTTTGTAGGGGGTGCAAAATGACGTTTTTGCATATTCATGAACCAGAACACGTGACAACTTTGAAAATAACGGTCATGGACCTACCTCAATAATTAAGTGTTTTAGCATTAAAAATCGTGTTAGGACTGTTGTATTCATAGGCGTAGACTCTGGGGGGCAACCAGGGCACATCCCCCTCCATAATTGAAATCGATTGTACATTCAATGCAAAAAGCGTAGAATAAATAACCAAATGCCCCCACCATTATTTTGGATAAGTTTACGCCAGTGGTTGTAATAGTCATAATAATTAAAAGATTTATTTTTGTGGAATATTTGTAAAATCAAGGGGGCAAATGCCCCCTGCTCCCCCTTCAGACGCCCATGTCTCCAGAGACGATTACTGTGCAGGCTCTTGAGCAAGTCCTTCGCAAATTTTCCTTAGCCCCGTCGATTTTTACTTAGTCGGTTGACAGTGGCGCTTAATAGATGCAGACAGATACAATTCAGAAATTAATAATCGTTAACCTTGAAATGTTTTTCTGAAGCAAATCTTCCAGATACTGTCTTTATTCGTCTTGTGATGTATTAGGGTTACTTTGGTTGAAACGTCTGTTTGCAATTCATTCTGGAGCTTTCTGAATTTTGCCTCCATACACAGAATTGATCGATTCTTCTGAAACATTTTGTTTCACAATTAAAATTGATATTTTATTCATAAACAAACATACAAGTTACTGTTAAGCAGTTTACTAAAACTCAGTCCAATCTATATAATAAAGCGAGAATTCTGTGTGTGTGTCCCTCTGTCTGTCTGTTTGACCGGGCTTAACTTCGTCAATTTTGCACCTTTTCACTCGAAACCTTCACTGCTGGGTCGGTCTCGGCATCGGACACCCAGTGGAGGGGTTCGCTTACCCCCTTTTGACCGCTAACATGGTGAAAATCACCAAAAACTCTACCCAACCGACCGTCCCTGACGACCCAGCGCGAAGCGCTTCTATTTATGGCGCCGGTATTCCCCAACATCATTAATAATGCGCATTTAACGACAAGCGGTTCTATTTATGGCGCGGGTATTCCCCAACGTCATTAATAATGCGTATAAGTTGTTTACTTTCGCACAAAATTTAATGACGATCGATTCGAAGTATATTCATCGTCTTACAGCAAAATTTTAACACATGTATGTTCAAAGACAAAGATCTAAATTATCTACAGTATATGAAACAACCAGTCTGCTTTACTAAGGGCGAGGCCGACTACAGACCGGCAGTGAGGGCTAGATTTCTGGCGTTTTCTTTAACACGCCAACGCCCGGTTCACCCTCTTCGACTGCGAAGCAGTCCCCCCACAGGTCGCCAGACGCCACAAGGGCCTCCAAGACTGCAAAGTCAGAGGGCGACTGCGAAGCAGTCACTCCACGGCAGAGGTCGCTAGACGCCAGAAGGCGTATACATGTACAAGACTGCGAAGCAGTCTCCGCTGTACGCCAGAAGGCGTCTACAAGACTGCGAAGCAGTCTCCCCCACAGGTCGCCACACGCCATAAGGGCCTCCAAGACTGCGAAGCAGTCGCCGCCTGAGGGCGACTGCGAAGCAGTCACTCCACGGCAGAGGTCGCTAGACGCCAGAAGGCGTCTACAAGACTGCAAAGTAGTCTCCGCCAGACGTCGCCAGGGCCTGCAAGACTGCGAAGCAGTCGCCGCCAGAGGGCGATTGCGAAGCAGTCAGTCCACGGCAGAGGTCGCTAGATGCCAGAAGGCGTCTACGAGACTGCGAAGCAGTCTCCGCCACAGGTCGCCAGACGCCACAATGGCCTCCAAGACTGCGAAGCAGTCGCCGCCAGAGGGCGACTGCCAAGATTGCCAAGCAGTCGTTGTTGTTGTTGTTGTTGTTGTTGTTGTTGTTGTTGTTGTTGTTGGTGGTGGTGGTGGTGGTGGTGGTGGTGGTGGTGGTGGTGGTGGTGGTGGTGGTGGTGGTGGTGGTGGTGGTGGTGGTGGTGGTGGTGGTGGTGGTGGTGGTGGTGGTGGTGGTGGTGGTGGTGGTGGTGTGAAACTTATAACCCCGGGCAACGCCGGGTAATCCAGCTAGTTCAGAATAATTCAGAAGGACATTGATGATAGAAAGACAGCTTCACACTTAACAAAGAACGTCTACAGCAATACAGTGTCTCACCACTAGAGTAGGTATTAAGCGTCAATGCTTCCCAGTGGCTTAGAAACTCGTAAAAACTAGTGATGCTTACTAGTTGAAAGTTTTGTGTTACACGTGTCATTTGCATCAATTGCTCCTTAAAATTTATTTCTAACCTGTAGAAGTGTTAGATTACCATATGCAGTGCTTTTTT
Source organism: Allolobophora icterica (assembly GCA_963556255.1). NCBI lineage: Eukaryota > Metazoa > Annelida > Clitellata > Crassiclitellata > Lumbricidae > Allolobophora > Allolobophora icterica. The sequence continues at coordinate 30,680,410 of OY744604.1, forward strand.
GTAGAAAAAAGGTTCCGGAACTGAACAATTATGGAAAGGTTAAATCGAGGGCGAATTATATTTTAGTAGCTGAAAAAGGTGCCGGAACGCCGCTCCGGAGCGTTCCGGCAGAAAAAAACCCCGCTGTAGATTACTATAAACACGCATGTTATTGTCGCTTTAATATTATTTCATATTATAGATGGAGTTACGGTCTGAACGCTTAAGTTAGCCAATACAAAATCGATGTATATAAGAACATACATCTGACCTGAGTTTATGCTCACCATTATCTTCTGCTGTGTGGAGTTTTGTTGCATTTGTACGTGGTTTGGTTTAGACGAACGAAACGCTGCTTCCAGCGAAGGTTTAGCCTGGTTAACTGTTTGCTTGGTAGAAAGTGACAGAGGTGGCTGAGTTCTCGGCTTAGGTGGAACTTTCGGAGGGATTTTCCTCCTCGGAGAGCTGGAACATCCACCTGGTAATGCCTTTTCTACTGTAGTCCTGACATCTCTGTTCAGAACACCTTTGAATATAACGCGGCACTCTATCATCAAATTAATTGAATGCATACTGTGGCGGAAATGCTACTCCTCCCTCTTCGCCGGGGTATATCTCTCTATATACGTATACTCCCAAGGCCAGCCGAGTGGTTAAGAAGGCCCTGGACGTGTACGCGTAGATAAGGCCTCCGATGTCGTCGAAGGACTTACGAGTTTTCTTACAAACGATCGACTCAACAAATGACAAGACCGAAGAACGATTGAACTTTTCCTATAGAATCCAAATGATCACGAAATTCACAATAATTCGGTATTTCCAGAGAATCACAAAACCATAACACTTCTCGTGTTGAAACAAAAAATCTTTTCCTGTACAGAATCATATTGTTCAGTAACTACATCGATACCTCACAAAGAAAACGTCTAACCCTGCGCTATCGCGAACCCCTTCTTTCCTCACGGAGGCCCCAGCATCCGACAAGGGCTTCGCCACTGGAGTCCCCGGCAGTCTTCTTGCGCCGATTCAAAGCACGAGGCCCCTTTTATATTGTTTCCGTGGCCCCACTGAGGCACTGGGCCTCACTGGGGCATCAGTCCTGGGGCACTGGGCCTCACAAGGCCTCACAGCACCCATTGACCTTCCCTGAGGTCCACAGCACTTAACCACCCTTACCACAACTTCCATAGCGCCCAATAATGAAAGTTCGCCCCATCCTGGTCCGCTACAATACGCTTGATTGCCTTGATGTAATTTGTATCACTACACATTTGAAGTTATTTACCCGTACAACAGTACGTAGGTTGACTAATCACTTATCCACGTTACATTTAC
>OY744604.1:30686723-30714223 GCA_963556255.1 Allolobophora icterica
TATAGGCCTAATATTATTATGACGTTTATATGGTCAAGACAAATCTTCTGACCTAGGGAATATTCTCTAATTCTCGAACAAACCGTAGCGAAAATGCATAACAATCTACAGATATTTCTTGATTATCACAATAAGTTTTGCCGAGTATTTGTCGTAATCGGGTAGGCCCGTACCGAACTCTACTAGATATCCATATCTGTTAGCTAACATCAATATAGTACATGCTGAAAAATCTCTGTGCTTTTCCAATGGTTTTGTAAAGTTTATGCTACTTTGTTGCCCAAAGCAGTGTACATAATATTCCCGAAGCATTGGGAACACCCAGAAAACTTTTCAGCAAGTAGGATGTTTCTTTTTTTACTGCTGTTTAACTGGCTAGTCAGTTAACCCCTTTGATTGCTGAACCGTGACTGTTTTCTCATGCATGAAACTCAACGATGTGCCGATGCAGTGTCGGTGCTACGCATAAGTCAACCAAGCCATGGATGAAGGCCTCGCTTTGCCAGAGGCCTCAATTTTGAAAACTAAGTGTGCGCGGGTGGGGACTGTAGCGTACAAGACAACAATCCCTATTATATGTACACGAAAACTTTTACAAGGCGATATTTTTGAAACGTTCCCGAAACTCCCAAGTCCCAAGACTCCCAGTTCAGTTGGACGTCATGCATTGCTCTTGGGGTCAGTTTATTTTGTGATAAATGTTGCTATAAAATAATCTTTATTTACATGGGCGTCTGGAGGGGCAAGGGGGCATTTGCCCCCTGGATTTTGAAAGTTGTCACGTTTTCTGTGTTCGTGACTAGCTATTCTATGCCAAAACGTCATTTTTCCCTCTGGAAATTTTTCCCCTAGAAAAATTTTCCTCCATAGAAAAATTCCTGCGGACGCCCATGTTCATTTAGTAAATGGAGATTGTAAATTATAATGCCATCATTGCGTTACGTAATTATTATAGAATTATCCGTGTAGAAATTGACTCAAAATGAACAGAAGTTTCGAAATCGAATATCAGAAAAGGCAAAAGAAGCTTCTCTTTCAGACACAGCTCATGCAGTTACTGAAACTTGACAATAGCGGTCTTTTAACCTAAGCCAGAATTGTAACAAACTTTCGGCAGAAAGGTTATTTCTCCAAATGAAAAGTATCGAGAATGACCTTCGAACTTGACCAAGCTTATTCAAGAAAATCTTTTATGCATAGAAAGTGACAATCTTCTCAGCTTTCCATATATAGATATAGTTAATGATTTTGCAATAAGTAAATCACGACTGAAAACGTTTTAACAGTTTAAATTTAACCATGTACACTATACAGCTATCAGGGGCGCCAGCAGCGTGACGCACTGGACACACGTCGTCCACCCACCAAATCAAATCCACACAGGGATTAGGCATCGCATCAATATTTTTTGGCAATTTCACTGTGTGATTTTGTTTACCATACAGTATGTATAAATGATATCATATCAGGGCCGGATTAACCACTCGGGGGGCCCCATGCTAATTATACACGGGGACCCTTGTCGTATTGAGCATGGCATGATGAGATTGTCGTAAAGACGTGACAATCAAATCAACGTGTAGTAAAGAAGGGTCAATGCTCTGTTTATTTTTAATAAGTCCCATCTTACTGAAACAGGGTTAATCTGAACAGTTGGAGATCATCAATGACATGAACATACGCAGAGCTCCTCATTTAAGGCGAGCAATCGATCGCTGTCCTTCGTCGCTCGCCTAGCAAAAGTCCGATCGAGCGGTAAATCGCTCGCCTAGCCGAAGGCGTCGGACCGTCGGTAGCAGCCTCGCTTTAGGAGGCCGCGGCGAACAATCTGGAAACAGTTCCACTAGGGCCTATCAATTGATAATAAAAGCTCAATACTAATGGACAAATATAAGGACCTTAAGATACCCATTAAAGATAATGACGACGACTCTACAGGTGTACTGCTATAATACTCCATACGATATGCCTACTGGTACACAAAATACGTTGTACATAGGCCTACTTAAGCTCCCAAGGTCGACCGCGCCTCGCTCGCCTACACAATACAGCGCGATCCATTTTCAAACCGCCTACTATTTTCAAAATAGGCCTAATGAGAAGCTCTGAACATGTATACGCAGAACGATAGAAACATTAGGGAATGTTTTGAGAAGGTTCTCTGTATGCACAACCTCTTGATTTTGCAGAAATCAGCAAATTAAACCATTTTGTCAGGGAATATATCTCTTTTGTATGTCTTGGCCAGGCTGAGGAAAATTGTCGAACTTGTCAGGCTCTAGTCCAGTGCTTCCCAACCTATGTGCCGCGGCACACAAGTGTGCCGCGAGCGCGATAGAAGTGTGCCGTGGCCGAATGTCGGAAATCAGACGTTTTAAATTATAATAATTTACTCAGTCATAACATGCGCAATCCCATGCTGATAAACTGGTGGAGTCCAGTATAATTTCTTACCAGACTGATTTAGCTGTATGTGAGCAGGGGGTCTACACCTGTGAGCAGTGCATATTTTAACTATATAACTAGTGGGACAAATGTCCCAGTAGTTTTAAGATTTGTCCCAATAGTTTTGTCCCAGGTAAAGTGGCTAAAACAGGAACTAGTTGGCAGCAAATGCTCTAAAATGCATTGTCGTGGCCAACTTTGTCCCAGTAGTCCAAATCCGTGAAAATATGCCCCACTCTACACCATAGAAACCTTGGAGCAAATGCTCCATCAAAAAAATAGTGAGGGGATCTGTCAGTGTATGTGCCATCATTATTGGGGGGGGGATAGGGGAAGGAAGGGGAAGGGGGAAGAGGAGGGATGGGAGGGGAAGTTGCTCCAATGACTTTGGGGAGGATAGACGCTCCTGCATATAGACCACTGTGTGTTGCTATTAACTATTCGATGAACTAAGTTACTTCTTTACTCTATGTCTAATTTTGTCTATGACATCATCGTTAGTAAGCTTCATTATTACTCATCTTTGCATCATCGTATTTTCAAATTCAATTTCTATGTTTCATCGCGCAGTTGAAGTTGATCCAGGTTCAGTTGTGTTATGTATATATGACATTGTTATAATATTGAACATTTATCAGATTTGGAAGACAAGTTACAATATAATTTTCCAAGTTTAAATGTCTCTGACAAAGACTTGGCCAGAAACCCATTTCATCACGAACTGGATTTGTTTGGCCTACAGATTGCGGAAAAGGAACAGCTGATTGACATTGCAGCTGACAGAACACTGCTACCTAAGTTCGCAGAAATGAATTAACAAATCTTCTGGATTATGATAGAGAAAGAATACGCCTTGTTAGGTGCCAAAGCTGTCGGCATACTGCTGCCCTTCTCCACTACTTACCTGTGTGAAAAGGCATTTTCAGGAATGACACAAATCAAAACGAAACACAGAGGATGTTTACAGTCAGCTGAAATGACTTACCAGTGTGCTTGTCAACCGCTGTTCAAGCTCGTATTGATACAATTGAGCCCTATCCCCCTTGTCCCACTAGTTAAAATATGCACTGCATCACAGGTGTAGACCCCTGCTCACATACAGCTAAATCAGTCTGGTAAGAAATTATACTGGACTCCACCAGTTTATGGGATAGCGCATATTATGATTGAGTAAATTATAATTTGAAACGTCTGATCACATTCTTTGCACAGTCAACCGTCCCATTAGCCATAGTTTTTCATTCTGGTTTATAGACTGATTTTAATTAATTTGTCCCGGTTATACTGGTTTTTGAAAGAACGGTTGACAATTCCTGATTATCAGTATTGACGTCGACATAATTCCTGATTATCAGTACCTTAGGCTAGCCCTGAGGCAGCCATGGGCATGAAGTGTTAGCGATTTCATTTTCTAAGCCTCGCCATAATTATGACGGCGGGTGGCCAGTTAGCCTATCTCCCTCGCCACTGACAGTGTACGGTCAGTGTACTCATCATAGCTGAGTTGACTAGGGGTGCAAATGGAACAGAATTCTGTAACCAAATTTTTACCCTGGCGACCCCCGACCTCTCGATTGACAGTCGATTGGCGCGCTAACCACTACACCACCGAGCACCCATATATCTATAATAAGTAGGCCTACCATAAATGCAGTGTGCCGTCTCGTGAATGGTTTTTAGAAAGTGTGCCGTGTTTGAAAAAAGGTTGGGAAGCACTGCTCTAGTCAGTCCAGATCTGTTACAACTTGGAATAATTATATAACGTATTTCATTGTAAGCGTGAATTCTCTAAGTGACGTCAACAACTTGTCTACACTAGCCAAATAACAAGGACCTTTTATACAAGTTTCAGCACGAAACTGGTCTCACCGTTGCAAGATGAGCTCGCTGCAATGCCAGAAAATAAATCGCATCGGAATAGAAACAAAGGTGGCTTGAGCATAGATTAGATATTGACTGAAAGATGTTGAGCCAAAAACAAAACGCATGAACACAGCAGTTAATTGGTTACATCAAAGATCTTAGACAAGACTTAAAGTACCGGTAATAAAATCTTTGGGTAGGCTACATGGCTGGCATTTCAAATTTGCAATTGGCTTAGTGGAAATTCTTGCTTAAACTGAAACCAGTGACTCTTCTGTGAACAGATAATTATATGGTGTAATAAATTCTGTCCTGCGCAGTATTCGACTTCAGTCGGGGGCCCCCTGTAAGCGGGGGGCCCCATGCTAAAGTATATTGAGCATACTGGTTAATCCGGCCCTGTATCATATGATATCATATGCATGTGTTACGCTGTACTTTTATGAGTCACTCTGAGTCATTTTCAGTGTATGACTACGGGTGGACAGAGGACGGGTGTGGATGGAAGGAGACGGGAGGGGGTGCGTCCAATTTTTGTAAGCCTGGCAGCGCCTCTGACAGCTACACCAAATAGACATCATAATGGCATTTAGATGGCGTGAACCGTATCACCAGCAGTGTTTAAAGGCCTGTATAATTCTGCTGTTAAACGAACTAAATAAAAATAATGTAATATTCTTATAAATTTTGCTGCCATTATTTTACTCTCACTGTAATGAATCTGTGTTTTCATTTTAAAGGTAATTTACGTGTAGCCTCACAATGTAACAGGAATTTGTTTCACTAATTTTTTACGATTCCTCTGTAATTCTGTGGTCCTAGTTATTATGGTAGGCCTACTATTTATTTTCATGTAGCATCAATATTTTGGTATATATTTAGGTCAAGTGAATTTCAGACTTTCTAAAATTAATTATAATTGTGTTATGAAATATTGGTTTAGTACAGCTAAGTTTTGTACTAAATTCGTATGTTTTTTTCCAGATAGTTTCCTTTGCATGCATCAGTGGCGGTCTTAAGATTTTTCGGACCCCGTGCAGAGGATACTGAACGCCCCCCCCCCCCATGACACAAGTCCGATTGTTTCTCATTGCTGATCATTTTATTTTAGTAGATTGTTAGCAAGTGCAAGAAGTCAACTTTAACTATACACGAGAATTCTGGGGTATAAAGGAAGCTGACTTTTATTTTATTGACAAAAGAGAAGATTTAATGGAAACCATGTTATTGTTATTAGTGTCTTGTTCGTGTTAATTTTCTGTGACATTTTTCGGGCTCCCCTAAGTTGCGGGCCCAGTGCGACCGCACGGTTCGCACGCCCCTAAGGCCGGCACTGCATGCATCGGAACATTCTGGAAGTTTCTGTGATATTATTATTGTGGATTATTCGCCTATATTCTAGTGCTTTCTGGAACATTCCATAACATTGTGAGAGACTCTTCTTGTAGTTTCTCGAGCATTCTGTTCGAACCTTCCTCGTGGGTAAATAAAGCCTGCGTTTTGTGAGTCCGACAGCACTGAAATAAATGTGACAGTGAATATCAGTTACCATTAGGGTTGCCAACCGTCCAGATTTTTTCTGGATCGTCCAGAAATTGCAGTCAGTGTACAGAAACCAGAGGAGAGTCGTTCTGGACAATGCGGTGTCCAGAAAAAATAAGAGCACGAAAAAATTTACAGAATTTTGCTCACCAGTGCAATTAATTCTCCAAATAACGGCGACCGCAAAGTATAAATAATTACACAGTGTACGTCGACTCGCATTGCTAACTGTTTACTTGTTTTGGGGGTGACGCCATTTTGAAAGTGCCTTTACCATAGACCCTTAGTCCTTCCACGCGCTGACAGCGCATCGGGCGACACAGCTCCTCCACGTCATTCTGTCCTCCGCAGCTCCCTCAGCCTCTTCCCATGTCATTCCACCGTCGTCCAGATCTTGCATGATCGTGGCTCGCCAGGTCTTTCTCGGCCTCCCGCGTTTCCTCTTCCATCCCGATGGGGTCCAGTTCAGTGACTGCTTCGAGATTCTTTCGCTGTCTGATCTATGTATATGACCCAACCAGCGTAGGCGCGTTCTCTTCAGCATATCCTCCATTTGCTCCATAGACGTTCTCTTCCTTATATCTTCATTCTTTATCTTATCCTTCCAAGTGACCCCCAATATCCTTCTCTGCCACCGGTGATGAGCCGCCTCTAACTTCTTCAGATTAACTCTAGTCATAGGCCATGTTTCCGATCCATACAGCAACGTTGTCAGGACCAAGGCTTTGTATAGTCTTGTCTTTGTTATTATGCTTAGTCCTTTATTTTTCCATATGCTGTTCAGTCTTCTGAATGTGGCATTAGCCTTTCCCAGCATGACTCTGATCTCCTTGTCGCAGCTACCATTGTTTGCAATTACACTTCCCAGATAGCAAAAGTCCTCCACCTCCTCTATCACATCCTCCCCAACTGTGATGTTTTCTCTCGTCTCCCATTTTCCTACTTTCATGATCTTTGAAAGTGCAATCTTGAATTATAGGTTTAAGCTGAAATAAACGTTAAAATTTGTTAATTCTAATGAAGTCCTCGATGTTGTTGTAACGTTTAAAAAATATTTTATGTGATGGATTCCGGTGTATCGCGTGTAAAAGCTCATTTTCAAAATGGCGGTCGGTCACACTTTCTGACTGCTGATTGTTCTTTATCCTCTTGTATTTTGCCAGACCCTAATCGCCACAAATCGTGGGGTGGTTGGATATCAAAGGGTTTCGCGCCTTGTCCAGAAATTTCATAATAAAAAGTTGGCAACCCTAGTTACCATTTCTTATAGGATATAATGTCCTCTAGACATTTCAAGATACCAGATGACTGTTTTTGTTACATGTGTGTGGACATTGTTGTTCCGACACAAGTAAACTGTACATTTCAAGAGGCACGAAATATTACATCGCATATAAAAGTACTTCGGCATGCTGATTGGCGACCAGGAAAATCATGGGCACCTCATGTTATCTGTGGTCACTGCAAATCAACGCTGGAAGGATGGAATTTTTTTAAACCAAAATCGCTATGCAAGTTCTAAGATTAAGCATTTATATAGCGACTGTATTTGAGATAATTATGTCTTGGATATTATCTGAGAAGCATCCAAGTACAAACAGACATTTTAGAATTTTTTCAATTATGCCACAAAATTTTTAATCAATTAAATGCAAAGAAAAGTAAATTACTTTCATTTCAAGCAAAGTTTCAAGTAAAATAATTATGTTTCGTTTCATTATATAAGATCGAAAATCAAAATCTGTTGATTCTTGATCGAGTCAATGTCAATTACGAACAGTCGACTGTTTGACTCATCCAGAAGAATCCTCGATGGATCTCGTAATCCGTGTTCTTTTGAGAGAATTTCTCTTAAATTTCAAACCTGAATCCAATAACAAAGCTCCACTGTTCCTTCGATCAGCGACCATCACGAATCCATTTCCACCTATGGACAAACAGACTGGACGATGAACTTTCCCCATGGCAGATCCAGGTTTTCAGCCGAATGACTTTTTCAGTTTTCATCTGGACCCACCATACACAGTACACACTCTATGAAGATCATAATCAAACTATCCATGACTGACCACAAAATAACCATTGGTAAGTTTTAAAGCATTTCATGGACGACGAATGCCTTCGTCTATAGTGACTGATTTATATCACGGATCAATTGTCCATCTGGCGAATATTCATTTAATTTATTTTTATTATAAACAGTTAAACTGACATTCAGTTCTTCTGTAACAGACAGACTCCATCCATAACGGTCTTCTATTGACCATCTCCTTATTGATTTTCCATTTGGACAAACTCTCAAGATTTCCTTCGCGTGATTCAAACTGCCTTTGAAATCGATGATGTGGGGAGAGTTGTCCCAAATGGACCGTTGCCTTAATTGGACCACAGCCTATTTACACCCTAGATACCCATTTAACCACGTTTTCAACTCTTGTATTCTTGCGCAGTTGAATATTGATCGTATCGATATAGGCAGTTTTACGGAATATTAAATTGTTTATTAAATTGTGATTAAAACTCTATTTCGTGTAGTTCTGATCTATTTTTAGCCGTACCTGACAACGAGGATACACCAGGGCCGGATTAACCAGTATGCCATTTATGCCATGGCGGGGGACCCAGTATGAGAATTGTAGAAAAAAGACTGGGGGTTAGACCTTGATTCATGTGGAGTTTGAGTGTGCAATGAAGACTTTACTATGGGGCCCTAAGAAATACTAGGGGGGTTGAACCCCCAACCTTCCGACAATTCTCACCATGGGGGGACCCCCGTCGTCAGGGGGCCCCCGGGTGAACAAGAAGAATTTTTTTAATGTGCATTTTCACATTTAGTCAGCTTTTCTCTTCAAGGTCAGTATAAATTTACGTCAGGAATCAGTTGTGAATTGGTTAGGCCTATTGATTCTTATGATGGCGATCAATGGCCCCTACATCTGTGCTAGTTATAATTATAGGACTTCATTGGTATTCCATATTTTAAATATTAATACTCTGTACTCTCCTCTGACGTTCATTGATAATTTCGTCTTCGTCTAAAAAAATGAACAACCATGCTGGATAATTAACGAAAAGTGACCAATTTCATAGAATAAAATATTTCAACTTTCCGGTGCTCAAAAAAGGCGAGTAGCTAAAGAACGTACTGACAGGGAAAGAAATAGCGTTGAATCTGTAAGGCTCTGTTCCGAAACTGGAGAGATTTTTCGTACACTCCAAAGAGACATTCGCATCAAATGAACCAGATGAAGGGCAGGATCGAAATGTTGGTGGTAGATATTATATGCACCTTGCATTGAAGGCATATTGGCAGTGTCTGAAATTTGTGAGCCTGGTACTGCATATTGCGCTGATTTAGCGGTAACAACACACATGTCTGTTTTGGACCCGTCAGTGGCAGATGTACAGCGTACGGTGACAGCAAACGCCTAACTGCGCTGGAACCACAGTATAAATTATTACATTATTTATACTGTGCTGGAACTTCTCAGTGTTGAGACTTGAGAGTGATCTCTTAGATACTGTTTCTTTCGATGACATTCTTTACTAGTTTGCCAATACAAGAGTAGAGAAATGTGAACTAAAGTCTGTAGATAAGGGATGGCAAACCTATGGCACGCGTGCCCAAAGTGGCACGCATTCAAATTTTTCGGGCACGCGGAATTAAGAGTGTCCCCCAGAATTTCAAACTTAGAATAGAAAATCCTTGTAGGAATACACATTTTCTTTTTGGTAGGACTTTATCTTAGCACCATTCAAAAACGTTCTCTGAAATAATTAACGTATTTAATTCATTTTTGTTACGTTAACTAAAACCTATGAGAAAAATATAGGCCTAGGTGTAATAGTGCAAAATTCCGAGTGGCACGCGACGATATTTTCTGAAATGATTTATTATCATTATGGCACGCACCTTGAAAAAAGGTTCGCCATCCCTGCTTTAGATCATAAAATTTGAAGCCGTTAAACTGAACAATATCTAGGGATTCTAGGCCTACTGTATTGACTTAGCTGTAGGACGTCACTTTGCAGTCTGTTAAGGTTAAATTAATTGTGTGAATCATTAAAATTGGATGACAGCTAACTTTCATTCACTTCTAGTCCTTGTTTCGCACCGTGACTGATTCTGAAACTGACAAACTGTCACGAATTGCTGAAAACAGCAGCTTTGTCTTAGAAAGTGCACCCTATAATAAAGTGTCATTTCAACATGTTTTTTGGTATTTTATTAAGCTACACATTATTAAGTGTGTTAAATAGTCAATAATAGACAAGCATTAACGCTTGGGAAGGGAAGAAGGGTATGATGAGGGAATGGTACGGGATTTAGGGCCCCCGAAGAATTTGGCAGGGGCCCTCCGAGGGCTTAATCCGGGCCTGGGATACACATTTAAGATCAGCTTTTAAAAATGTAATAAAATTTGTTTTAATTATAGCCAGGTTTCATGTTTGAGTGACAATAAGTGATTTTAGGCTAATACTGACGTGGGTTGAACTATCGCAGTGTAGGCAGAAGTAGTCCGTGTTGCCTGGAGTGGACCACGCCTAGTTTCCTGAATTGGACCGATAATTTGGGGTGGTCCATTTAAGGACACCGGCACTTGCAATGTTAATACTGTGCTTGAGGTGCTTATTTAATATTTATACAATAATAAGTTCCGCTGGCTTGTATTATGTCGAACAACATTTTCTTTCAGTTGTATAGTGTATACGTAGATGTCTACGAGTGAAAGAAAATGCGGGGACTGCTTGATGATGATGTGTTCCTCTGTGCAAACTGTGTACAATTCCTCTAAGTAGTCCCCTATTAATTGTTAAGTGTTAGACTCAAATGGTTGTACCTAAGCATTAATAAAGACTTAACTAATCATTTAGTCGTAACTAATTAGTCTGTAGTCAACTATGTATAGTCTATATTTAACTAGTGATTCTGACAATCTACACCTAATTAGTTTACTGGTTATGTTAGTCATATATTAAGTTGATTTCTACTACTTTTGTAGTATTTTGACAGTTAGATACAGACGCCTTTATTGCACGTTTTTAGACAATAAGTGTTTTCAAACGTTTAAAATGGTTTTTTTATTGCAAATTATCTTTAAAAAATGTCTTTAAGATAATATTCCCATTCAGGGCAACTGGTCCAATAAAGACCCCCATGCGGTCCAATTAAGGAAACAGGTTGCCTTGATTGGACCTATTCGAGCTCAAGTTGTTTTAGTTATTTTTCATAAATGCATGAATACTATCTGTCCCTTGATTATGAACAGCATACTTGACCAATCAGCCCATCATATGACATAATTTCCTTTTAGAAATTCGATAGCATTCATTCAGTAAACCTCGGTTTGCCTTAGGTGGTCCATTCATGGCAACTCTCCCCCTAGAGACATTTTTTCCGTCGCAGGATGCTAGGGCTATGTCCTGCGGATTAATTAATTCCTTCAAATTCCTTCGGCTACTCAAACTGAATTTCGTGGAAATGTAAACTTCAGCTTTTGAACTCAGTTCACTCGCAACAAACAATTCTTTAAGATCGTCAATCCACTGATCGGTTCCTTTTTTCCAGAATTGTTCCGAGAGTCTTAACTAAAACTGGATCCGATTTGTATTTGTGCTGAAGTTCATCTAAGAGTATAAACATGTTTGTTAAATAATTAATACGTTCAACCTTCTCATATATATATATATATATATATATATATATATATATATATATATATATATATATATATATATATATATATATATATATATCAGATTTATCCTTAAATTGGTATCAAATGCCATTTCTAATAGAAACAATCTCTAAACTGTTTTTAAAGGAGCAGGCGGCGGTGATGATGCTGATAACTGAGAAACAAGCGCAGAATGACACAGATGGCGGAAATGACATACACGAACTAACAATGACACAAGCAGACAACAACACAAACAAATATAAGGACAAAGACGTATGAACAGAGTTCTTAAGTGACTGTGTTTGCAAGCATATCAGATCTTCAAGTCATCAGGCTTCAATGCGTCCAAAATTATCTGGCTCGCGTGGTTCTGTGTAAGCTTCTATCTTCTAGTTCACACTCACTAACTCTGCTCCATCAGCTGCATTGGCTTCCAGTAGAATTCAGAATTCGATTTAAACTCGCCTGTCTAACCTATAAAACCCTCACAACGTGCACTCCTACCTACATTCAACCACTACTCTGGTACTCTCTCTTTACATCCCGCCACGCACTCTGCGGTCTTCGATTATCCGGGTCTCTTGGTTGAGCTTAGATGTAGGCCTTGCACTCTCATGGGCTCTCGTGCATTTCGTGTTGCAGCCTCCAGAAATGGAATCGACTACCAATGTTTCCGTTGCTCGACCTCTTTTTTTCTTCTTTCAAGAAACGTCTCAAAACTCACTATTTCTCACTGGCTTTCAAACATCTGGATATCTTATTGCTCTTCACCTGGCGACTGACTACCCACAACTCAGTTTCGCATTTCTGTGTGACCTCGTGTGTGCTAAAGGTTCAGTAATAATAATATCGAACTGAGTTCTGTTTCAGTCACTTCATTGGTGAAAAAGAATATTTACGAAATATGCGGACAATTTTGTTTACATTAATTGGAGTCAAAGGAAGGCCTATTTCTTCGATTGACTCTAGCCCAGGTCTACGCCTGGAATCACCCACGTCACTGTGTAGGCCTAACTGTTTCTTCTACTTTCGACGTGCAATGGTAGTTCTGTGCTCGGGTGCGACCCTGCCTCTTCCGCTGTCGCCGGATGGGCAACGTCCTGAGGATGGCCGCTTTCAGAACAGAGTTCCTTCCTTCTCCGACAACAGCGTGCTTCTTAGCTCCAGGCTTCCTCTTCACTGCCATTTTGCAACCCGTGACTCTGGAACTATCCCCATTAATAGAAGACACCACAGGACACGGGATAGTATGAGAAGCCTTGCATCATTCTGTCTTAGACACCCGTATACTGGGTGACGCGTCTACGGTCTACCCACCATTAAATGTCTCTCGCCCCATTTCTGGATAGCTTGAAGGCGATTTATTTGGGTTGTGTCTATATTGAGGAAGAAATAGTTTCAATAATCTAGTTTAGCATGGATTACAGATGTAGTCAAGCATATGGCGGGTATGCATGAAATGAGAGAGGGAAAGAAGATTGATATGTTCAGAGTGAGTAAGGTTTTGGTTGAAAATCATCTAATTAAGTTACGTTCAGAAGAATAGGCTGTAGATGTTTTTGCCATGAGCTCAAATTTTAATGTAACAGCAGGAACCCACCGGCTACTCTGCACCACAATATCATGAAATATCTATCTGATCGGGAATGTTAAGAAAGAAATAAACGAAGACAAAGGAGGGGGGGATAAAAAATTGCCTACTAAAAACGGCGACAAAGATAGACAGACAAGCAGAAAATACGGTCTTCTTTTGACGTCACCTAAAAATTGAAAGCTGTTAAAATCATAAAATTGCGTATTCATTTCCATTAGATAATTGTCTCCTCGAAACAAAAAGTTTTTCTATTCTTGTACTGAAACTTTTAGTTTGCAAAATGATATTATTCTACACCAACTTTAATAAGTTTTATGTTGCTAATAAATAGATATGTTTGGAAGAGTTTATTACTTGAACAGTGGCTGATATTAGAATTCAATGGATGAGTCTACCTGAAAATTCCTGCTGCAGTTCTTAATTGAGCTTGCTTAATGAGCTGATCTTTCTCTTCTGCCCATGCTTTTCTCTCTTCCTCCAATTTCAGCTTTAGCATGAATGCTGAAGAAAAACATGAATATAAAGGCATCACCGGATTTATTAGTTAGGCTTGAACTTTCTGATCTCACTAAATCCTACTACAAGTGCGTAAGGTGACAGTTTATAAGTGAAGCAAAAAGAGTCGAAACGTCTTTCTGCTAGACCTGGTATTTGAACCCCGACCTCTCCGCTGACAGTCTAGACTAGACTAACTTATCAGGTTCTACTTCAATTAAGCTTACCTCATAATACATAAATTTAATGGTTTATTTTATTCTTAACCAAAACGGCAGAGCACAATAGTACAATAAAGGCTTTACCGTCTGCAACAATAAAATGATACCATGTGATACAAACCGATGGAGACAAATGCATTATGCAGTGCCGGCCTTAGGATATTTCGGGCCCCGTGCAGAGTATACATGTAGTTACGGGCCCCTATGACACAAGTCAAAATGTTTTTCGTTGCTAATCATTTTATTATAGAAGATTGTTAACAAGTAGAACAAGTCAAATGTAAATATACTCGCAAATTTTGGAATACAGAGGAAGTTGACTTTATTGACAAAAGAGAAGATTTTATGGAAACCACAATATTGTTATTGTGGTGTCCTGCTCATGTTAATTTTCTGTGACGTATCGGGCCCCGTTGCGGGCTCCGTGCGACCGCACGGTTCGCACGCCCCTAAGGCCGGCACTGGCATTAAGACAGCAACTGGTGTTTATTCATTCATTCATTATGAAAATTTAATATAGCGCCCCCTCAAGTTATCTACTCAGAAGCGCTCCCAGCCCAACCACGGCAATATAAACTGAACTTACGGGGGGGAGGGGACGTAGAGTAATGGATAACACACTGGCGTGAAGAGCAGTAGGTACCAAGATCTAATCCCGTAGACCCCGTTAGGTTTCTTCAGCCTTCCAATCGCTAGGTGGGGAGGTGGTTAAATGAATAGTAGGCCGTGAGTGGCGCCGTGTGGCTGCCGTATAAAAACAGTTATATTCGACTCCTGTAAAACTGTTTTCATGTGTTTCTACTGTATACATGCATGTAAGGCGCCCTGCGTGGCTGCCGTTTCTACTATAATGTAGGCTATGTTCACTGTAAAGCGCAGCTCGGTTAGCAGGCGCTTAAATAAAGAAAAGATTATTATTATTATTATTATTATTATTATTATTATTATTATTATTATTATTATTATTATTATTATTATTATTATTATTATTATTATAATTATTATTATTATTATTATTATTATTATTATTATTATTATTATTATTATTATTATTATTATTATTATTATTATTTTTATTTTTATTTTATATTATTATTATTATTATTATTATTATTATTATTATTATTATTATTATTATTATTATTATTATTATTATTATTATTATTATTATTATTATTATTATTATTATTATTATTATTATTATTATTATTATTATTAAGTAACTTATGAAACACATAGCCCCATTCAGAAGAAACTTCTATACAGAATTTCCGACGCAAATCTTGTAGTATTTGATTATTAGGCCTATGGAAAAGGATTAAAGGAAAAATAAACAAAACATACCTTCTAATCTTAAATCTCCAGTTGCTATTTCTGTGATTGTTAGCTTTGCCCCACATTGATCTAGGTCAGATTCGGTTTCTGTTAACTTCTCTTCGGATTCTTTCAGCTTTGCAGCAGTTGTTTTAAGAGCAGTTTCAGTTTCCTTTAGCTTCTCTCTTGTGTCTCTCAGTTGTGCCTCCATTTCTTTGTTTTGTTCTTCGGAGTGCCTTGCCTGGTCTTCAAGTTTGTCTATGATGCTTACTTTTTCATTAGCCTCTTGCTCTTTCCTTTGTTTCAGCATCATCAGGCTCTCTACCTCGTCTTCACTAAGCTCAAGTCGCTCAGATATGGTTTTGTTCTCACTCATTGTTAAATTCAGTTCTTTATCTAAGTCAAATATTCTTCTTTGCAATTCTATTAGTTGTTTCTTGGTAACGGCGTTCTCTCGTTGAATGTCTTCCTTGATTCTTTTACATTCGCTTTCACGGCGAAGAATTCCTAAGCCAAGATTAAACAGTTGCTTTGAGTTTCGAGGACATTTCTTCGCTAACAGTTAAGGTACATGGTTAGTCTTTGGTATAGTTTGGTTCTTATAGCGCCTAATTAGACCTACTGGCTTAAAACAAAACCCGCAAAATTAGAACATTTTTATTTTCTGCGATTCGGGTTGTGAATGCCGACCAATATCGAGTTAACGTTTTTTTTATCGGTTTGGCAATCGGCAATCATATTCGATGCATTTGCTGGTTTTTGAGCTTCTCGGGAGTCGTCTCGGTTCACTTTTTATGCTCATACTGAACTCTTTGTTCAAACCTTTGTGACATGTTTGTCGCGAATTCAGTTGCCCTGAGCGATGCCATTTGGACAGACAACACGTTGCGAAGGCGAACAAGTTATAAGGCAATTCCAGAGCTCTTGGAGCTATACAATATACATCCAGCACCCAAGACGTTGGAAGTTCGACGCGCTCGCCACACATGGACACGATGGTAGAATCGGACTTGCGCCAGCAAAATTTAGTAATATTTACAGACTGACAAGAATAACAACTCCAGTAGGGAAATGTTACAGATTGTAACTGTAATTATCAACTTCTATTGCGCCAGTGTCTAATGCACAACTGGTAGCACATCAAAACCGAGCCGTAATCAGGTCAATATCCTGAAGATCAGACCGTAAGATTTTGAATTGTTCGGATATTACAGACCAGACGCAGTGAAAGGCTTAGCAGGTTGCAGAATACGTTTTTGGCCAGTATACGTTTAGTAAGGGTCCAGTGCTTCGTTGAATATAAGGGCATTGTAAGACTTGATGTCTGCTTACAAGCGTACGTCATTGCTAAATTCTACTGCTTGGTGAAAAGTCACGTGTGCACGAACAACTTGCTATGGTTTGTTACACGTAGTCCTCTCGTCAGCCACAAAAAATAAAACGTTTATCCACACTTTGAAAATTCGAGAACACATTTCAACTTTTGAGTCGAACTCATAGAATCATAAAGCCTGATCAAGTTGGCAAGTAAAAGCCGAATTGTTGCCAAACGCTTGATCACTCAACTGTAGAACAATCAAATCACCTCATCCTAATTCGATCATGTACTAACTAAACGATTAATAAGGTAATGGAACACGGTAGCCAAATGGTTACAGCGCTCGGTATGTAGCACAGAGATGCGGATTCCCATACCCAGTTTCTTTGTAGGCTACATGTAGAGACCATGAGCAATTCCTTCACGAATTTGCTCAGCGCCATCGATTGATGTTTAGTGAGTACACGGCGGCGCTTAGTAGATGCAGACATAGAAATTGCAAATATCATCATTAACCTTGAAATGCTTTGGTGAAGCAAATCTTCAAAATACTTTCTTTAGATGTCTTTTGATGTATCAGAGCTACTTTGGTTGAAACTTCTGTCTGTAATTCATTCTGTAGCGTCCTTAGTTTTCCCTCGAGATACTCGACTGATCGATTCTTCTGCCAGATTAGAACTGATATTATTTTTATTCATCAATAAATGTAATATAGGCCTACAAGATAGTGTTAAGTAATTTATTAAAACGAGTGAATCTAGGCCTATTTAGTTAACCAAACGAAATTCATGGTAGAAAGACAGCACACAACAGCTCCAGCCTTAAGAATGAGTCTTTACGGCAGTAAAATGGCTTGCCGAATACCGACGGAGCAGATGACTGCAGATATTAAGCTTCAATACAAGTTGCGCTTACTAATTGCAGTTGTTGTGTTACATAGGTATGTCATTTGCATTAATTTGCCATTCAAATTAATTCCTAAGCTGTAAAGGTTTTAGATTAATGCAACCTCATGTAGGCTGTTTATCGCTTTAATATTGCTTCATGTAGACTTACAGAGTTGCGCATTTTAATTTTGATTAATATGTAACTATCGTAATTTAACAAATGCTGTGTGAGTCAACTGAATTTTGCAGGTCCTTCTCACGCGAAAAACCATAAATTGTGATTTGGGATATCACGATATCAGTCCATAAAATCTGCGATAATTCAATTTTACACCTTACGTACAGAGCCAGAAAGCTGGGAAGTCGGAGAGAAAGAGCTTGGAAGGCGAATGTCGGAAGTCAGGCGATATAAAATCGATGCCCATTGTATAAGAACGCACATCTAACTTGCGTGTGTACTGTGTATCCTTACCATTTTCTTCTGCTGTGTGGAGTTTTGTTGCATTATCAAGCGGTTTGGTTTAGACGGACGAAGCTCTGCTTCCAGTGAAGGTTTAGCCAGGATAACTGTTGAAGGTGGCTGAGGTGACAGTTTCGGCTTCGGTGGGATTTTTGGAAGGATTTTCTTCCTCGACGAACCAGAACATGCATCTGGTAGTGGTAATGTCTTTTCTACTGTAGTTGTCACATTTTCACTCGTATCACCTTTGAATATAATGCAGCACACTAATATCACGGAGTGTATTTAGGTATGTAAAGTAAGTATGGAAGCCAGGCATTGAGTCTCCTAGGGAGATATAAATTGGATGTTGTGATGACATCTCTAGATTAAGATTAACTGCATTCACCTGGCCAACTCCTAGAAAGCCCTACGTCTTCGACAAGTAGATTATTGGGTATAATAGATAGAAAACAGATGAACATTCTTAGAAGATTCGACAAGGTGATCCATCAACGTCTGCAGTAACGGGTTGCCATTCGTCAATAATAATTAGGTAGGTTAGACTAGGCCAACCTTCTAGTAGCTTAGCTAATGCCAATCTAAGAATCTAAGGTAGAGGCTATACCCCGTGATCGATCGAGTCAGTCGATCAAGTTGGTCGAAATTCGGCCAACTCGAGTCGGTCGAAAAACCTTCGACTTGATCGACTTGCAAGTCGAGTCAATCGTTGTTTCCTCGACTTGACTCGACTCTGAAATAGTTAACTTACTATTTTTGGCGGCTACGTCACCCAATGCCCAAACTCATCACGATATTTTCTTTTGCTCAACTTCTAACTGTGTATATTTGAGCGATTGCACATTGCGGGTTTTTAGGTCACATGGGCTTTTCGGAGAACTTTTTTTATATGATGCGCGCTACTGCAGTTGGCAGAGTGCTTTATTGCACGCCCGTGTGGTGGATTTTGGGAGCGGACAGGAGCGCGAGGCCCTATATGGAATATATAGTCCGGAGGCTGGTGCGTCAGAGGTAATTACCTTCATCATCCCCCTCATTTGAGGCACTCTGTAATAATGGCGACGCTAGACTCTGCTAGTATTTTACTCAATCATTTGCCATGTATTACATACTATGCTGCCGCCGATTAAGTTCACTTGCTACCCTATGCGCCCACGGTCCTACAACCGTGAGCTTCGAAGATATGATAACTTGTCTCAGAAATGCTTCCTCGCTAGTAGGCTATACAAAACTAGGCCTATGCTCTACCGGGATCTGGCTACTTTACTCCTCTCCTCTCCGACGTTCCACTTGATTCGTAATAACTTCTCTCTTATATAATTGGTCGTATTGTTCAATTGTTTGACAATAACAAGTCTACCATGTTTGATTGTGAATTATGTTTACTACGTACAGCGCTGTTCGTTTGCTAGTGCCTTTTAATAAATAATATACTTACTTACTTACTTACACTTACAATGTTCGGACAATGAATAATAGTTTTAATAATTGTCATATACTGGGGTAGCTTTGTTTCGCTGTTCTGTTTAACCTTAACATATGCACTGTAGACTACTGTTGTAACTAACTCGAGTAATCTTGAGCAGTTTGAAGTTTTTTGTCTGGAGTTTGTAGGATGAATTTTTGAGAGATTAGCTCAAGTTAACCACACACGATATCATTATAATGCCTAAAATTTTACTTACTAGTTTGATGAAGAGTGTGCAGTTGAAATTCATAAGTAACTTAGGTAGGCCAACTTGATCGTAGCTGTTCGATTCGATCGATACGGGGTATAGTAGAGGCCTTATGGTTTGCCGAACCAAACACGAGATACCTTAGCCAAAGAGATCTGCGTGTCTTAGGTTAAGTAAGTCTGTAGAGTCAGCGAGTAGAGAGCAGTCAGTAGAGTCAGCAGGCAGTCAGAAAGTCGTTCAGTGATAAGTGGTTCAGACAGGAACGCCAGCAGCTTAGACTAAAGAAGTATAGAATAGTAGTTCTTGTGGTTGTCGCAATATCGTAGCCGTCTCATCAGTGCCGTTTTAAGGCATAGGCACGCGAGGCCCGGGCCTAGGGCCCCGCGCAGCGGGGGGCCCCGCGGCGGCCCAGAAACAAAATAACAATATTATAAGTTCTGTTCTTACAAGTAACAATTCTGCAAAGTAAAGTAAGAGCAATAACACATTTTTATTTTTTTAACAAATGTCTGCGGTCTGCATTTTTAGTTAAATATAATTATTAGTAATAAAATCAGAGCGCTATGGAAATAAATCAATAATTTTAACGCATGGCGACGATGGCGTACAACTTGCTGTAGGCTATTGGCTATTATGTTTGTTTTCATTTGTCTGCTTTTTCACAACGCTATTCAAGGAATTTTTATGTCTTGGTAAGTTAATGTTAATTTTTAATATTAAATCTCTCTGTCCTATAATCTAGTCATTTTATAAATTGTTTTAAACTTTAAATTATAAAAAGGGCAAAAAGCGTATCAAATTTCTCACAGTTAATAGGATAAATAGAATGATGTTGGCGTGTCGACGCTCGGTAAGCTTACTGAGTCGGTAGTGAACCTGGCAAACTTATTTAACTTAACAAAATCACTTCATTTCCACCTCCTCCAATGTATAAGGTTGAGGTTTTTTTTATACTTTCTACCCTTTTTGTTATGCAGATTAAGATTCTGATTGTCAGTTATCACCGTCGTTCACGGTAAACCGATTTGCAACTTTTGGCTAATTATCACTAGGCCTACGATCAATTAAACGAAATATCAGACAACCCATCAAAAATGCGTAGAAATTATATGAGTGGTGCCGCGAAGAGAAAAAAGGAAGCAACTGAAATTGAAATGTCGAACAAACATCCAAAAGTATCTTCTTTTTTTCCAAGTCAGAAAACACAATCATCATCGCAGTCCGACATTGTTGAGACGTAAGATACTCTTACGTTGTCTTACTCGTCTACTGATGTCATTGTTTGCGATAAAGATGAACAGTTATTGTCGCTGCAAGATGATGGTGTATACCAGTCGAAAGTACAGATGTTGTCACAACACCAAAATTCGAAGCCTATTTCGCAAGATGTAAGCCCTGCGGAGTCAGCGGACTATCCAACTGATGCAGCCTTATGGAGTCCAATTACGGAGGAATTGCGATCTTATTGGATTCGTAAAGGTCCTGCTAGTTGCCAGCATAAAGAGTCTGACTTTAGTACGACTCAACGCGTGTATCGAACGGGAGATAAGTTGCACAGACGTTGCTTAACTGATTCCTGTTTCCGTCGTGAACTGCGAAATGGTGAATCAGTTTGTCGCGAGTGGCTGCTCTTTTCTCCATCGCAGAAGTCTGTGTATTGCTTTGTCTGTCGCTTGTTTTCAACAACAACGATGGGTCATCAATCTTTCTGTCAATGATGGTGACAAACTGTACGGGTGAACGTTCTTTCTCAAAACTTAAATTAATCAGGAACGAGCTTCGCAGCCGTATGATGTCATGAACATAGAATCAGATGTGTTGGAGTCTTTGAATTTCGATGATATTATAAAAGACTGCTCAGAGCAAAACACGAAAGCGATGTTTGTAAGAAACTGTCGTTACAAAGTCACAATCCATGTATAGCAAACATGTACTCATTATAATCACACTTTCAGTTTGTATAACAAATAACAATGGAAACTGTAAAGTATGTTAAACTAAACTTTTATTTTACACTTGTAGTACAAAGATTGATGTGTTAGCTGTGTTATTATGAGTTTAGCAACAGTGTACTATATTAATAAATTGAACAAAATGACACATATGCACGTACAATGCACTAATGCAATACTCTGTATCTGAGACTGAGATATTGAGACGGAAATCGGATTACGTTTAAGGTTATTTAGGGTTTGTGCGGGTTGTGCCTAGGGCCCCCAAACTCCTTAAAACGGCTCTGCGTCTCATCATCGTCAGTGTAGCTAAGCGTAACTGAACGATTATGTGTAATTGAACTCTGTATTCGTAAAGAGACATTCGTATCAGAGAATGACAATAAAGGCTTCTACAGAGACAATAAAAGTGTGTTAGATCTCGTCAGACAGATAGCAGAAACATTCTGTCATACTATTATCAAATGACTGTTTTGAAGCAATTTTAATCATTGCACATTTAGATATCGTTTACTAGCATAACAGTACATAGGTTGATTAGCCTCCTATCCACGTTATTTTTTATTGCTTTTGATGCGACTTCTTAAGGCAGCCAGGAAACAACTTTGGCTGTCGTTATCACTCAATCAGGAATTCAGGAAATCAACCATGAGTGAAGTCTTCTCTCCCAAGGCCTTGAACAGGCGATGAATGTTTGGATGGAGCCAGCTCATTACAGCACTTGCTGTTTACTTCCAAGCTGACACCCTTGTCAAGTAATTCTGCTCTGAATGTGATTGTGATGATAACGGTGATGATGGTGATGATGAATAATTAATTATTTGATAGTGGCAACGATATAGCAATCATCAAACAAGATATTGGCGATAGTAGACCCTCTTTATTTTTAGGCGAGTTGACTATACTTTGAAATGAAAATTGCAGAGTAGCAAGAATAAGCTTAGAGTTATCAAATGTACCGCGACAACAATTTTCAGACAAGATTTCAGACAGCTTTTCGCGAGAAAATTATACTAGATTAATCACATACCAACTGGTGTTTCTTTCAGTCTTTTGATGATTCCCTCTTGTGTAGTATCTTTCAAGGCAATTATGAACTCCTTAAAGTCATCAACAGATTTCCGACTGATAATGGACAAAAGTATCTCATTCTTCGCAATTCGATTCTTCTCGGAGTCAATTTGTTCATATTCGCGACAGCTAAGCACTTTACTTGTAAAAAGAGCTGTTAGAAGACCATAATCAGGCTCCAAGCTTTCTGTCAGCCAGTGATAGTTTTGGCGGATTACACGAGAATGCTCAAACACGGATTGTTTACCTGCAACAATTTAAACATATCGTAGGCCTATCGTGCTTATATATTTCTAAAGAGCCTCTCACAGTGCTCAATCTGAGGCGCTGCTAGTGGGAAAGACCCAGTTAAAAGAAAGTGGCTATAAGACAGTGGAAAGAGGCACTTTGACCAACAGCTAATAGAGAAGTATGTGGCAGTGGAGAAAACCGATTCCAAAGTTCCGGGTCAATGCAAACAAATGCTCGGGTTTTAGTCATAGTAGTCCTTGCTCGTGCGACAAGAAGATCTTGGCGATCAAGTGAGAGTAGTGGGCGGAGAGGTAGCTGAGACAGGCAAACAAATAAGGTTACAGAGATAATTGGGCTCTAAGCCAGAGTAAGGCCGGAGGACGAAACGTAACTTTCAACATTCTTCCAATTGAGTTGAAAAAGTTCTATTTGAGCTCATATAACAATGACTCAGGAGTCATGACAGCAAAGCGCGAGATTTAAAACTTTGGTTGAGCGATGGAAGACTTATTCTGACATTTAGCCAAGGATACGTATCCATGCCTGATTACATTTGCTCAGTACTGACCCAAGAGACCATTTTAACAAAAGGAGCCCGTTCGTCTAATTATCTGTTCTTCTGGGCTGATCCGAAAAAGTTGGTTGTCGGTGAGCTTGGTTTCTGCCGCTATTGGTCACAGACTATGTAGGCTAAATGAATTTCGATCATGTTGCTTAGACGACTCTGTTTGTTTTTCTATTTCCATCTCTTCACACTTTCGACGCAGGTCGTTTCGATTTTCCTATACGCAGTTCTTCTCGATTTAGACGAGACGGAAATCGTACCATTCATTTAACAACTGTCAGTCTATAACTACCATCTAGAATTGTAACCTCCTATGCGTTTCTTTTGCCTATTATTAACCATTTAAAAGCTTATGACATATATTATGACCATTGTTTTCATTGTGCTAAAATACTCTCATTTTTCCCATAAGGCTCACATAGAAATTCAGTATACTATAGCTTGTATAGTCCCAAATGTGTTGTTGCTGTCTACGTTATCTAATAATTTCTATTATTGGAAAACGGTCCTAAAATCCAGTTTATGTACCTAAGAAAAAACACTAAGAAGAAACACTCCTTACCTATGCTTTCTTCACCAGAACTTAGCATCTGATACACGTGGTGCTGTTTCGTTATTTTCAGCGATTCAAGAAAACACTCGTAAACATCTTGAGCGCTTATAATAATGATATTCAGCAGTTCTTCACTCGCTCTGATTGGAGTGGAATGAAACTGTCGAAGATGTTCATGTTCTTTGGCGGTTAACTTTCCACTTTGAAACATCTGTGTCACTACATCAGGAACACTCAGGTTGCTGAGCAGCTGACTGTAGTAGCGTCGAACATGGTTTACGTGTTCCCCTATAAGGAAGAATTTTTATAATGAAAATGCGTCATAATTTTTAGGCCTAATATAATTTAGGCGAGAGGTCATTGTCTATGGACAATTAACTTCCAAACTATTTAAGGCCATTATATGGAGGTTGTATTGAACTATTACGGAATTAAGGCAGAGATAATACGCTTCTAATTAGGTCTTTGGAAGCAAAATTAGTTTGTAAGCTTCTGCGAAAACCTGAATGAACGTTCAACACATAAAACATAAAGTATTTACTTGATTTCCAAGCTCTTATTTACAAACGTTCCACAATTTCATTAGCACAATGTGCTGATAAGAACTATATTTGTTGCAAGAAAGAAAGAACCAAAAGGAATATAGAAATGAGATGTTGTGTGTCGGACAGGCCACAATGCTTGAATACAGATGGTCAAAGGAAAGTCCGTAGCTTTAAAAGGAAGCAAGAATGGAAGGACTGTGTCGGTAAAGGAACGAATTCAACATAGTATAATGGATCACACAAACGAGTAGTATGAATGGCTATTGGTTTCTTTAAGCAGTAGATAATCTATGTGCTTAGATGTCATTTGCAAAGAAATTCACTGGTTACTCCATTATGAACGACCTGGAAGTTGTGAAACTTCGGCGATTGCATCAGATATGATACTTTGAGCCGAATTCCAAAGCAGAAGTAAGTTTGCACGTGATGGATCCGTTGCTTTCTTGATATCCATCCTGAAAATAAAAAGGTTATTGCAATAATGACAACATGGTGCCTGGGAATAGTTTATCATAGTGGTGCTTTACTGCATATAGGCCTAGCTCAATTAATTATGCGAATAATTATAATCATTTTTAGCCCCGAAGTATTGTGGCGAAAATGCACTTCCCAGTACCCCACTTCTTGAGTTAGTGTGGCGGAAATGCTACTCCTCTCTCGCCGGGGTATATCTCTATACCGTATACTTCCAAGGCCAGCCGAGTGGTTAAGAAGGCCCGGGACGTATGCGCGTAGATAAGGCCTCCGATGTCGTCGAAGGACTTACGAGTTACTCACAACTGATCGACAGCAAATCATAAGACCGAATAACGATTGAAGACTTTTCTTATATCCACGATAATCAACACAATAATCGATATTTCCAATTGAAACAAATACACTTGTCGTGTCTAGAAATTATATCCGTATATTCCACTGAACGATCGCTTTGCAACTCGTAATACGCAATCAAATACCGCAAGAAATATCTCAACGACGACTAATCACCTGCTTCTATATCCACGTTTAGGCCTACTGCAAAGATGCCCCACCGTCGGACAAGAGCTGTCGCCGCTCGCAATTTCTGACTCTCTCTCTAACTGACTGCGACTCTTCTCTTCCGAGGACTGACGACGACTGCGCTCTCGGCAACTCTCTGCGACTGACTACTCCCGAGGACTGACGACGACTGACTCTTCTTTCCCGAGGACTGACGACGACTGACTCACTGTGTGATTCGGTCGCTTTTTATACTTTTCAGGGGGGCCCCAGCGCGCGAAAACCCCTCCCTCACTACCTCCCTCCGGGAGTTCATTGTAGGCCACCAGGTCGCATCGACCAAGTCTTCGGCTGGGCATCAGTGCCCCAGGGATAAGCGTAAGGCATAGAGGTCCCCGCTGGTTTTGCGCGCCTCAATCGCTACCTCCCCTCCTTGAGTTCGTCGAAGGCACTAGGCCGCATCGGCCAAGTCTTCGGCTGGGCATCAGTGCCCCAGGGAGACCCCAAAGGCGTCGAAATCCCCCTCCCCTTGAATTAATTGAATTGAATTTTCACTGTATCAGGGTCAGCGATAGAGGCCGATCTTCCCTCCCCCCCCCCAATTTCGCTACAGTATTATGATCCCTCAGAGGTTGGAAAATTATACGGATAATTAAAAACAGTTCTAGAAAGGCTAGACCTCATCAAGATCCGCCGGATTGTTATTATTATTATTTAACCGACGATCCAACATGGATGAAATATTGCACACAATGGGTCAAATGTTATTTATGGAAAATCAGGCTTCGTCCTTGAGATCCTCCGAAGAACAGCTTCCGAAGATGGTGGACACAGAACTTCTGTGGTGGCAATGATGTTTACACCAAGCAGGTTTCGTCTAAACTCTGGCGCGCATCCGCGGCGTAGGCCATAGCAAGCTGATAATGATTTTGGTCATTTCTGTTAGCAGGGCCTGCTAAGAGAGGAGGACTGTCTCTGGTAAAAAAAAGGTGGTTTATCAGCTGAAATAGATGGTGAGGACGAAACTCACCTGGTCTCAAAGCATATGCAGGTGGAAATGAATAGATGGGGCTTTCACATCCGAATTCCTGACTGAACAGAAGCTGTTGTGGTTGTGTCAAATAGGCTGCTTAAGCTATCAGGATAGAGGTCTATGAGCGCTGAGTAGGCGTATACCAGGATGCTGTAGGCCTACTTACCCTGGTTGGGAGATGCAGTTTCAGAACTACGCTGAAATTAGCCATGTACCAATGTCTACACAATGAAGTTAATTATATCCGATGCCATAAGTCGACAAAGGAAGACTTTTTAGCCTACCTGGAAAATTCCTTTACTTTTCTAAGATACGGGAGTAATAGGCCTAATGCATAAAAATCTACAATGTTATTCCTTTATGATCATAAAATTTTGTCGAAGATTTTCCGTTAACGGGTAGACCGTAATCCGCCAACTAAGGTTGTTAGCTAGCAGAAACATACCAGCATCATCCGCCTCTGTGGATCCTAAAAAATTCTCTGGGTTTTTCCAATGGTTTTGTAAAGTTGCGAACCATGATGTTAAAATACACATTTTTGCATCATGTTGCGAACGCTACTCTGAACGATGTGAAATGCCAGAGACTCAAAACATGCTACCGTCTGCCAACTATGGATGGGAATCCGTTTGTTCGGCTATACGCGAGTGCTAGGCTCAACCAAAAGATCGAGCAGACTGTGGGGGGACGTACGGGGAAAACGATGGTTGAAAGTAGGTTGGAGTGTTCGTTGTAAGGGTATAATCTTTTATATGTCAAACTGTCAAACAGGTCAGTTTAAGTCTAATTCTAAATGAACAGGAAGCCAATGCAGCTGACCGAATAGGGTTAAGGCGTTTGTGTTTCTTTCCCCACTCACAAATATGGCCACACTCTCGACTTAGTCATTACTTCTGTCTCATCCAGCTTGTCACCAATCCTCAGCAGCGAACTCAACTCGCCCTCTGATCACTATCCTATATTTACTAAACTCAATATTGAGCCATCTCCTCGCCCTCCACCCAAACTGTGCTCATTCCGTCGTATCAGCTCCATTGACCTTGATGCATTCAAACTCGATCTTGAGGCCTCATCCC
>OY744604.1:30719223-30846723 GCA_963556255.1 Allolobophora icterica
CGCCATCCATTTGGCGGCGATGGATACGAACATGATTGTCCTCGGTCATTAGTGAAGTCTAGTGCTCCTCTCAATGTTAGCCTAAGTTTTGTTATGTTGTCGTTCATGTTGTCTATAGATCCAGCACAGTTTTGTTCTGCCTCTCTTTCTCTTTCCCTCGACTCTTGCTTGCAGTGAATTTGTATGGTAGGATAGAATGGGAATAGGCCTACTGTCAAATGGGCTTCATATATCCCCTGTGTAACTGTCATTTGGCCGTCAATTCTCCTACATATGACAGTTCATATCGTATTTGAAGATTAGTATCGTATTTTGAGATTTGTATAGCGCCCCTTGCAGCTGAGGCCGCTCAGTAGCGCTCCCAGAGCGAAGCCCCGAGAGAAGAAAAAGTTTTAAGCATAGAAAGGGTTGTAGGAAGAGATCCAGAAAGTTAAGGTTATCCGTAGAGGAAGGAATGAATGGGCGGCAATCTAGGGGGGTCGAGGGAGACATGACCCCCACCTTTAAGAGTGGGGGGAACCCCATACATTTGTCCCCCCAAAAAAAATTTGAAGAAACACCAAAAAGGCCAAGAAATGTAATTGCGCGCAAGGGCGTAGCCAGACTTCAATTCAAGAGGAGGCAGCTACTGCTTGTCAAAACTTTTATGCAGTGGCGGCGATCTTGTTTCAGAGGTGAGGGGGAAATTTTTCAGCGTCCGAAGGGCGGTCGCAAAAACTTCTGAGAATTTCAGAATTTCGCTCTGAGAATTTCAACAAAAAGTAGATGACCTTTTTTTAGTCATTAACACATTCGAAGACTTACTTTCTTCTTCAAATCAAGAGGAGGCAAAATCCACCTCTGCTGGGGTGTACTTGAGGACGCAGGGCTATAACCCATGGAGAATTTAAAAATCCACAAAACCAAGAGGAGGCAAATGCCTCCTCTTGCCTCCATGTAGCTACGCCTATGATTGCGCGTGAGGGTTTTCACTGCCTTTTTGACCAGATGAGGTAAAAAGTCAATGTTTTAGCAGAAGTGTACCCTCCGAACATTCTCTGAAAGAAGAAAATCGGAAAAAAGTCAAGACATTTTTGGGGGATGAATCTGGAAAAAAGGTAATCAGTTAATTTCCTAGACGAATTGGTAGAAAAAGACCGGGAAAAGTTGTAAAAACAGGTCAATGACTAAAAAATAAATAAAAAAGAAAAGAAAGGTCATCAACTTTTTTTGGAGATGAATTCCTGTAAAGGAAAGAAAATTTTTTGGGGAGATGAATTCCTAAAAAAGGTCATCGACCAGACCATGGCCGACTTTGTCCCCCCCACCTCTCAGACAAGATCGCCGCCACTGAAGGAATGGCATCCCACAGGGAGGGCCCTATGTTGGCAAAATATCTAGTTTGAGCTAGAGTGGTCCACTGGTCCTGGCACGCGGAACATAGAGGACATGCCGGTGCCGAGAGCGGAGAGGTTAGTGAGAAGCTGCAGAAAGAGGGCAGATGAGGTCCCAGTTCGAACTTAAGGACGAGAACAAGAACTTCAAATTGAATGTGGGCTAGGAGAGGGAGCCAGTGAAGTTGATTGACCATAAAAGAAGAGATATGGGAAAATTTAGGAAGACTAACAATCAGTCTGGTGGCAGCATTGAGAACTGACTGGAGAGGAGACAGGCGGACCTTAGGAAGACCAATAAGAATTGAAATAGGCCTACAACAGTCGATTCTAGAACCGACCAATGCGTGTTCTATATATAAGGGTCAAGGTGGAGAGGGAAACGGATTTGCTAATAGGGGTCGTCCATAAAGGCCGTCCGCAAAATATGACCTACTTCTCTGACCCCTCCCTCCCTCCTTGTCCGCATTTGACCTTACCCCTCCCTCCCCTTTGCGGACGTCCGCACATCAAAGCCAATTTTAATGTCATCATTATTCTTTTTACAATTATTCCACAGTTCCTGTGCCAGTTTAGGCGACATTTTGGGTTTCATATCAAGATGTGCAGTAATAAAAGCCTGTTTAAAGTCTCAGTATAGTTTATACCGTTTTTAGGCAATCACCTAACTGACCATTTCGTCTGTCAGGGAAGGTTTAAACAAGGTGGTATTTAGAAAACTGTATCAAATTTAAAAGTTCAAATGCGGACGTCCACACTGGTCATTA
Organism: Allolobophora icterica; assembly: GCA_963556255.1. Taxonomy (NCBI): domain Eukaryota; kingdom Metazoa; phylum Annelida; class Clitellata; order Crassiclitellata; family Lumbricidae; genus Allolobophora; species Allolobophora icterica. Next base: position 30,721,364 of record OY744604.1, read on the forward strand.
CCCCCCCCCCGTTCGCATTTCGATTACCCCTCCCTCCCCCTCATTGCGGACGTCCTTTATGGATGACCACATAGACTTGATGCGCCGAAGTTGAAAGTATAAAGAGCGTGCGAGGTTTTTAACATGTTCAGAAAAGGTGACAGTTGCTGTTTGGGAATGTTTCAGAATTTGAAATCAGCGACTGTGTTGAACGTCATTAGGGCGGATATCATCATTCATCACTCGTAACAACTTTCAAGGGTCAAATCACTACTGTTGGTCACTATTTGGGCGGCAAAACTGATGATCAACTGAAGCCGACGTATCTCGAACTTCATCAGGCGTTGAAAGGTTTATGTATTAATTAAGACTCTGATCTGAGGCAATATTGTAAAAGCAGAGCAGGCAGACTGTCAATAACCTCAGGACCTACACGTTGCTGTTCATCCCGATGCACTACAAGGTCCTACTCCTATACGACAGTTTATGCTTGCAAACCTTGGAATGCAAGAATTTAATTAGGCCTACGTCTGCATACCTAATTAGGAAGACGCTCTGTAGGCCATCTCTCACCGAAGCAATTTACTCACTCTGGCATTTGAGGACTTTCATAGGAAATTCGCAACAGAAGCAAATCAGCTCAGTCTTCGTAGCATTTGTTTAAATTAAGAACTTAAATATGTGCAGACTCCAGAGCTTCGAATGAATTATGCACGATTTTCTTTATCGACTATATACATTAAAACCGCTTAGCTGTACAATGTACATCATACACTTAGTTAGGATGGTCATCGATATATAGTGATTGCAGTAAAATGTATTTACACTGGCTAACAATCGGAATTGTACTTGCAACGGTGACATTGCTGCGTGCAATCAGTCAGAATAGTTTAACTATTGGCCAAATAACCCAGCCTTATCATATAACTTCACTAAGTATCTTGCCAGCAGCGTACAGATGTAAAGTAAGGAAGGTGTTAATTCATTTTACATGCTTGTTTCAGCATACAATTGAGTTTTGTTCCTGGGTTGAATGCTAATTTGGATGACTATCAAGTACAAGATCAACCCAACAACTGGAAATTGTTTCCTGTGGTTTACATGGCTCGCAAAACATCAGCTACTTCCCTCCGTCCATTGCGATCGCTTAATCGTCATGATCTTCTTGTACCACGAGCCAGGACCACTATGGCCAAAAACTCGAGCCTTTTCTTGCATTGGTCCTGCTCTATGGAATCAACTCCCTCCATTGACACGTGCCTCTTTATTAGCTGGTGGCCCAAGTGCCTCGTTCCGCTGTCTTAAAACCACTTTCTATTCACAGGATCTTTCGCACTGGGAGCGCCTCTGATTAGCGAATACTGTGAGAGGTGCTTTATAAATGTTTAGATACAATACAATACAATACAATACAATACAAAACAATACAATACTATTTCTGATAGGATGAACCATAAAGAAGCGCAAGAATCAAATTTCCGGCAATGCAATGGTGGCCATAATGAAGAGAGCTTAATCTGTACTGTTGATTTTGAAAAGCCTGTGACATAGTTGGGCTACACCAACCAATGATTTCAGAGTTTCAGTGACTGAGAATGAATACATTCGAACACTTGATGGACTGAATAAATAAAAACTGAATGTGGCATAACAACGAAAGACAGACAGGAAAATACACTTGGACAATGTCCAGTCAAATGACCAACAGCCGAGGAAAACAGGTATAAGATGTCCCTCTTCAGATTTCACTCAGATTCATGTAGAGATCTGCCAAACATTTTCATGATTTTTTATCAAGTGAAGCACAACCACTAAATCTTTCAAGATAGTCAGTCTAGCAAGTAGCAGGCTGGACTGTAAACTGAGGTTGGGGTTCAAATTCCCAACAAGATAAAAATTTCAACATTTCTGCTCCACCTGTGACTCTAGCCATCTCAGCTAAGAGTACACTGGACATGCCCTGCCGGTGGGAAGATGAGGCAGCGATGAAGAGGACTGGTTACCGCCATCATGTGCCGAGGCCAAGAAAAATGAAGTCGCTAACACTTCAAACAATGGCTGGGTTGGATCTCAGGCTAGATTAATACACTGCTCTTTCTCATATGGTTGCCTTATTAAGTGGGAAATTGGCTTTTCCGTTTCTATCTTCATATCCTACCGTGCTTTATTTTATATTGTTTTTGCCAGAAGGAATAAATAAACAACAGATTTAATGATAAACAGATAAAATTGTAATATTGTATGAAATTCATTTCTGATTTCACATAGCACAGCGTAAGCCACAGTCCTGTGGACTCAACACAGCCATTTCAGTTCAGCACACATTGTTTACTAACAGAGTCATTCAACACCAAATGAATCTGGCAGGAGACTTGATGTCCGCAAAATGTCAACAGCAATAAAGAACCAAACAGCATCTACAGGACACGTCTGGTCTCCACGTAATCAGTAGCTCACATAAACCAAGTTTTCAAAACGAACTTCAATCAATGTAACTGTGTCATTTCGAAGATACACAGTTTTACAATGTACGCTACCATAAACCAAACGTCAAATTACATAGCAGAGCTGACGCTAAGTGCTAACAACATTATATTACATTCCGTACAAGACACAGCAATCGTAACATATCATTTTCCCACTGAAAAGTCAAAACCTGCTGAAAGTACAATATATTCTCAGTAAGCACGTCAAAGTAACTGGTCGATGATCGAACATTTAACTCATGAAACTGCACAAATAAATATCTCTCATATCAGTGTTTGTTCTAAACACCTTACATTACCACAAGAAAATTTACAGATTGCTCAACATTTCCAGCAACAGGCGAAAACCAAATCCTACAGGTGAAAAACTATAAAACCCAAAGTTCAGATAAACCGTCATCACAAAGTGAACCAAGAATAGAAATTTATGTTCAACTAAAGACAAACCACATGTTTAACACCACAGTGTTAACAAAGCAGAAAACTTTTCAGTAACAAAATCTGTACACTAAACCACAGAAAGCCAAGTTCACTAAGCCCATAGTTGGCCCAACAACCGTGTGGCTGTCGCGGATGCATTGGATAAGCCAAGAAGAAGTCAACCACAACTATACAACGATGCAAAGATAAAGCTCAAAGGTCAACCATAACATTCACAATACGGCATACTTCACAGAAATCCACAGCACAATCCGCAGAATGAACAGCATAGTCATTTCTGTGGATATCTCAGTAGAACTGTTCCAGAAATGTCTTACAACTGCAGAGCACCAACAACAGAAAGCACGCACAACATGCAACCCCAACCCCAACCGAAGTAACCACAATTAACATAAGAGAGCAAAGGAGATGCAAGCAAAGATGGTAAATTCCACATCCGTTGGAGGACTTCAGCGAAGGGCACAGAGAAAAATTTCATGCAAAGACAAATCACAACAGCGAAAGATCGTTAGCGGCGGTCATAATCACCTGAAACACAAAGTCCAACCTAGACGCTGCAAACTAAACACCGCTTCCGCTTGTCAACCGCACGCAACAGAAACCTCAAAACCACAATTCTCGGAAAGTTGCATCCATGTGCCAACTGTACATTTTCTTTACTACTCCTATGAAGTGCGCACAACAATTCTGCAAAGTCTTGTTTCTCATGTTTGGCAGAATCAATGCTAGGCTTTCTGCTTAAGAACTCCACAGATGAAGACCGCAATCCACAAGCAATAACTGACCGCATCATCCACGTGCGGGATGAACACGAACAGGTATGGCTCTGCTGCCAGAATATAGCTCGGAGGTCAGGTCATGTTGAGCAATGTTTGATTTGTTTTTCTTGGGAGGGTAGTACTTGCCGTTAGTGCGATGTCTTAAGTCAGAAACAACTACTTGCCGTGATCATCCGATTTGCCAAAGTCTATTTGTGCGTAGACGTGTTGAGACGACCCTGGCATGAACCCTCGGGTCCTTCCCAACATGCCACTCGTTTTACCATCTGACACAGGTCCACCAGAGCTGTCGTTAACTGATGTGCCGAGGTCAAGGGTAGCGTAGCTGATCTGGGCCTGCACAGGCGCCTCTAGGGAATCAACTGTGGTACCAGAAGTGAGGTGCTGAGTCCTGGAAGTGGCCGAATGACTCGGAATGGTCGGAGTATTTTCACCAGTATGATCTGAATAGTGAAGAAAAGAATGCAAAGGAATTGACAAATCAAACGGTGGAGGCGGTACATCCAGGTCTGCTGATGAAGGAGCATCTCTTGCAGTGGAGACAGGCTGCTGCTGCTGTTGTGTGGTGCAGTTCTTTAGACCATCTTTCTTCGGTGATGTGACCTTCGGTGCGACAGATGTTTCATGTTTATCACTACGACGGACGTGGTTGACTTGGGCCACCTGTGAAGAGGGGTTACTGCTTGCCCGACGAATCTGAGACTGTACACTTGAACCTACGGTTGATGATCCTGTTGGTGCTGAGCTGGCAGACATTTCCATATAGTCCATGTACTTGGTTGGTGCTGGCGTCTCCTTCTTTCCAGCGACAGTCCTTTCACTGGATAAACTCATAGGTGCCATTTGCAGGTAGTTCGATCCTGTTTCCACCAGACTCTTCGTGGCTCTTGGCTTTGGCTGGACTGACGCAGCACTGCTCCGGGGTTTTGACTGTGACGAGGAGCTTCCACCAGATCCCTCAGCAACCATTTCCAGATAATCATCACGAGTGCCTGCCTTTACCGTTTCCAGCTTCTGTCTCATCGTGATACCACCAATTGTCCTGGCAGGTACCGTCATTTCACTGGAGCTGGAACTACTACCGACACCACTGGTGCCAAGACCAGTGCCGCTGCTGCTGTTGGCGCCAGCCGTCATCTGCATGTAGTTGGCACTCGCATCATCACCTGGTCTCATGTCGATATATCCTGCATCACTTTCTGACATCTTACTCAGCCGATCAGATGACCGCTTGCTCATGTTCATGTCCATGTATGCATCACCCTTGGCCGAGTCGACGCTTTCCTGAGATGAGCGCTTGCTGCCGTGTCGTCGGAGTGAATCCTGTGATGACTGACCGCTAGCGATCTGCATCTGCTTTGACACATCGAGGAAGCAGGCATTTCCACCACTGGAAGACCTTGGCCTCAGATCGCTTGGTCCAAAACTAGACGTCCTGGGCCTCAGCGACTCCTGGCAAATGGTGCTTGTTCGGGCGCGTCTCCCGTCGGCGTGCTGTCCTCCGACGGTCGTCGTCTTATTTCGTCCGAACAGGGAAAATCTCTGGATGGCTTCCTTGGTGCTGAAGCTCATCGCTTTCATCCGAAGCTCGCGAGAGCCTCCGCTTGATGCTCGTTCGCGAAACTCCTTCCCTCGTGACAGCTGATCCTTGTGGCCACTGTCTCTCTTACCTCGGTTGAAGTCCAGTTCCATGAACAGATCGCTCAGTTCTTTCTTCTTCTCATCATCATCGTTGAGGTGTGGAGCACTCGAACTCTTCTCGGGGTCCTTCGCTTTTGACCGGCCCGACATGTCGATGTAGGAGTTGTTGAGTGGCTTGTTTGGCACGGGCACTGGTTTGCTGCCGACCGAGTACGCTCGCTTTGGGAAATCTTCAGCACTTTCGTCACGGATAAAGCATGGCACTGCGTCAGGTCGAATGACGCAAAGTCCAGGCTGCTCAACAGAATTTTGAGGTGATGCCATCTCTATATATCCAGCATCTGCCAGTGCTGTAAGACAGAACAGCTCAAAGTCAGTCATTTTATCATCATCTTAAAATTTATTACTCAGATCAATACTATTTTGCATTGAAAGAATCTAGAAACCATTTATTATCATTACGGTATAATTTCTTTGTGACATAGCTGTTCCCATATCAAGAACTTTCAAATCATAGAGTAGCTTTTTTCTGATGATTTACTCTGAAGAATGTTGGTAAATAGATTGTAAGAAGCCTCCTTTTTTTATATCGTTATTCTACATCAGCTTACAACCATTTTATTCCATCATAGTTTCAAGAATGTCAGTTTGCAGTTCACCTCACATTTGTTATTCAAAATCAGTTTGAGGCACAATACAAGTCTTTGATTACGATAAAATTGAGAAGCCCAATCAGATACCACTAAAGGACATAAATTTTAAGTCAACAACATAAAGCTTATTTGAAAAAGTAAAATGTGTAGAGCTCTGTCCAACTGTAGGCTTTTAAAGTCAAACAAAAATCTGTGGCTTGTAGGATTTTTCGTGTATCACAAAATTATAGAGAAACTGTCAGAATTTTGATGCTTACGAATTTCCTGGAGCTGAGAAAGAGAGTGGAAGGAGCGCTCGGATGACTCCGTTATGCTCATACTGCCTACGGAAGATATGACGGATGAAACAGAACTGTTGCTTCCATGTTCTTCAGTCAATGTACAATGTGTTGTATCATCTGAAAGAAAAACCACACATACATTGAATTGGCCAACTAATCTGGTAAAATTATTTTGAACATTGTAATCTGTATAAACATTCAAACCATTTGAACATTATAATCAGCATAACTTCCATTCGGTGATATAAATAACTTTCATTTTACTTCTATTTCAGTTCAAGTGTCCTCAAGTTCAGTTCTATTTCAGTTTTCGTTCTTAAAATAATTTCAGTTATGGTTACAGTTACATTTAACGGAAATCAATATTTTCCGTTATAATTTTACTCAAATTTAACGAAAATATTACCGCAAGTTTCAAGCTGTCTTGTTCTCAACGAAACCCTCCCTCCATGAAATCTTGATAAATGTAACTGAAATCAGTTTTACCCTTACTTTACAGTAATTTTACTGCCTTTGCCATATTTGAGCCATTGTCTGAAACAATCTTGGTATTCTGTGTGAGCTTCTTTATGAAGTTGCAGTAAATGCGAAATCAAATTGCTCGAATTTTTTACCCAAAAGCACAGTTCTGTTTTATGGTCCAATATGCTGCACACAGATTTATCTGTTTCTTTGCAGTATTAAAAAAATTCCCATACTACGCTTTCTTTCTTCTGTCCGGCTGGCAAATTGGACAAGGTACTCGTAGTCAAAATAGATCTTTTTTCAAAAGTGATTTTCAATAACTACAAGTCTTGTCGCGACGTTGACTATTATAAAATTACAAAGAAAAAGTGAAAATGACCGCACATGCTACAGGCCAAAGATACTAAGAGTCACAACAAAGTACACTGCGCCATTCAACATAAAACAACTGGGTTACAAAAAGTAGCAAGTAATTTTAAAATTTTTACTTGATTTTATTTTCGTTTTTCTTCAAATTTTCATTCCAGGTGTTTGATTTGCATTCTATTTCAGGTTTCATTTTTAAAATAATTTCAGTTACTGTAACAGAAATCAATATTTTTCCTTTCTAATTTTACTTAACGTTAACAAAAATATCACTGCTCCCATCACACGGAAAACATATAGATGCAACTTCTTAGACAACAAACCAGCTCAAACGCACAATAAATGCAAATAGTAAATCATCTGAGTGATACGAAGAAATAATAATATCAGACCATCAGATAACTCTCGCTGAATTTTAGTCCGAGTCAGACACAACTCCAATGATCCACTTATGAAATACCACATGCTCTTCCTATGGTTTACTAAATAGCATTATAATATTGTATGGTAGAGCATAGTTTGATAAAGTACATGTAGAGTAAATTCTGATAAAGTATTTTCACGGTAGAGCACATTCCAATGAAGCATTTGTAAGTACAGTAGTCGTATTTTAAGTGTTTAAAATCCTCTAAAAGTTTCATTTCAAGAATCTTGAATTTCTACAACACTTTTCAAGAGCTGTGTCACGTGTAAGATTATTTTAACTGAACTTGTTTTTTGCTCACCTGGTTTTCTTCTCATCTCCATGTACCCTTTTTCGTTAGTTGGAGTTTCCATCGGAACATAATCGTCTGTGCTTCCCGATGCCGAGTCTTGCCCAGAGGACGATGTAGGTACGACCAGAGTCATAGACGACGCGGACCCTGGAATTGTTTCTGTCCCATGACCAGGACTCTTGCCAAACTGGGCGCTTTCTGCTCTCTCGGACGGCTTGCTGGAACTCTGGAACTTGGCGGGCAGCTTCGTGTCAACTGCGCTTGGAGTAACTGGAGTAATTGTCATATAATCATCATTAGGCTGATCAGGTCTTGCTGAAGGACACAATAAACACCAGTCTTCAGATTCACAGTTGCAATTGAAATAAGAAGTATAGCACTACTTCGAGAACACACATCAAAGGTGCTCTCAACCTGATCACACAAGACCATGATTGATCAGAATGGAAAGTAGAAGAAGCTCATGTCAGTTATTGCCTCTGCACAAAGTGCTTGACACCGAACTTGTTCAAAGGGTTGAAAATTATATGAATTAACACAAAAATAAACAGGTCGTTTGTAAATTTTGTATATATATATATATATATATATATATATATATATATATATACAAAATATACAGACACTCGATATAATGTCATCTTTGCGAATTATGTCAAGAACTACCTTCTGATGCGGTCACATCAAACAAATTTATTTTCTATGGGTATGATAACTGTGATCATGTCTGAGAAAACCTCATAAAGCACAGGATTGGCCTTGAAATAGTTATCCGAAAATGCATGCTCTATCACAAAAAGCAAAAAAGTTACACTCTTTAACGGTTTAGAAACCTCTTCACAGTTACTTTTGACAATTTGCAAGTCTTAAATTGGAACATACTCATACACTTGATGAAAATGAAAATATGATAAAATCTGGCTAAGATGAATATTTGCCAATCTTCGTCATTTGCATCATAATGTTATCCATTCACATGACTCCAAATTAGGACACCAAGGGGACATGTTAAGTTGTTTGGAACAGGGCATCATAATAAACTGAATATGAAAATACTTAGCAAAACTCTGTGTAAGAACTCCTTACTTCAGCGGTTCCCAAACTTCTCTGGGTCGCGACCCACTTGTGAACATCTTGGAAGTCTTGGTACCCACAGTGTAAAATTAAGCATCATGTACTAAACTTTCCTTCATAAATTGGTATTGAAATATGCGAATTTATGTACAGCGCTTAGAAATTTAAAGCATTAAAGGGAAACTTAGGTAAAAACAGTTTACAATTTATCGCAATCCAGCTAGTTATAGCCCAATCATAGCCAAATGTTGTTGCTGCAAAAAAATAAATGTTTCTCGAAACAATATGGCGACCCACTTGCCAGAGCTTCGCGACCCACTTTTGAGTCGCGACCCACAGTTTGGGAAACTCTGCCTTACTTGATAGCTACCACAGCAAGCAAATCAAAAATGCAAAGAACTCATTTTGACGCATTTTATGCCAACTTGAATTCTTAGCTCGTGTCTCACAAATTAATTGTTCCGACACTGTGAGGGTTTTCCAAGACATGGTTACAAGTGATAGTTTTAGATCCATGTTATACCAGGATTCAAGTTATAATGAAGCAAGTTATAATAGGTCTCTAGTGTGTGACTACATACAATACATACATACTGTATATACATATATTAGATACATGAACGTGTGCTAACTTGTAACAAAGCCCTGTGGTCAAATGAAACATAAAATTCTACAGATGTCATTGAAGATAATGAAAGTCTTGATAGTGCAAAGAGAACATCGGTCGCTGAACTTTAATTGTTATTTAAGGGAGAGTCCAGTAGCTACAATTAAAGCTCCATTTCAAGCAACTGCTTTGAAACTATATATGTCAGTGCCACAGAATGTCTTGCCTACAAGATTCTATTAAATGATCAGGTAACCAAAACAAACAAAAATCGACAGACTCGCAATACTCTATGAGGTGACAGCTACACTAATTGACTGAGCACTTTATTAATTACTGCATGCTATTGGAGACAATATGTGCCAAAATGGATGGTACTATGCAAGAAAATGTTGGCAGTAAGTTCCTCAACGAAAATGTTGACAGTAAGTTCCTCAACGTAAGTTCTTCAAATAAAAGGCTTCACAAAATAACTAAATTCAGGATGATAAACGTGGCAAAAGAGGGCAGTGCAGATGCAGGTGCTATGGTAAAAAGTCATACACCAGGAGTCTGATCTTACTTGTTTCTTCTTCGATTGTACCATCTGATAGAGAAGACTTCGGACAAGCCGCCCCACTACAACAGAACAACATGGTTACAATTACCATACACTCGCTGTTTCAATAACTGCATTTCAATTTCACGACAGCACTATTTACAACTCAATCTAATCGACTCTAATCTAAGAACTTCTATGGCCCCATTGTAATAATGCTCAAAGCTGCATCAGTTGAGATAATCACTATTTAGTAAACTTGTTTAGTAACCAAATTACAGAGAAATGAGAATAAACATTGTAAAGCAAACTAAATCAAACACAGCAACTAAGTAAATACACTTGTCAATACATCTATTGACAAGCAGCAATCGGTGGCACTGCATTAGAAATTGCAAGTGAAAGTACCTACAGAATAACTAATTCTGGCGACCCACGAAAGCACAAACTCAAAGCTACAAAGCGAGCGCTAAACCTTTTGGTAACTATGCCGTATGATATGATATGTATGATATGTATGATATGTTACAATATCACATTAAAATATCAATACATCATAACATTACAATATCAATAGATCATAACATCACAATATCAATAGATCATAACATTACAATATCAATATATAACAACATTATAATATCAATAGATCATAATATTACGATGCCATTAGAACTACACTTAACTCTGTTAAAAAGTGTAGACTAATTTGTCTACATGTTTCTCTGAGCCGATTTTCCTGCACTAATTTATGGAGCTTTCACAACAGCTTCTGGACATACACTAGAGCAGACAACCAAGGCATCTATTAAAGCTTGTTGCAGAGAAGATAATGAGACACAAGAAAGGTCTTGAGTGTAAGTCCACACTACTAGACCAATTCTCAGCAACATTTTGTCGACAGTACTTGCAACTGTAACTACACGTATGAAATCCTGTGCATAGATCTTGAGCATACCCTTAATGCACAGGATAAACATAAGATGTGCATCTTTAGGTCAATCAAAAAGTCATATTTTACAGCATTTGTGAGCTCCTTACAGAACACTCTATGAATGTTGTGATACATCGACAAAGCTGCCAACTGATGCTTGTCGTTAGACAGTCGTGTGTCAGTGTTACTATAGCATCATTAAAGTATCATACAATTTGTAGCACAGAAAAAGGAGTGCCCACCTGGCGATCCCTTCTATGGGTGACACGTTTCCCGCAAATGGAGGTAACCGTCCGTCGGCGGGTGTCTTGGTATCGTGGGAAGATTTTGGACTAAAGAAATGAAAAACACATTCGCCAGATTAACTTCTCTGTAAGAAAACGCATGGTGACAATGTAAATAAATGCAATGCAGTTGGATGTTTATTAGTGTTTAGCATCAGTTTAAGAAACTCCTCAATGGCAAACATGAGAGCCAATCATCCAGTTAAAGCCAAAGCATATGTGTTACAACCGGAGAACAACTGAAACTCCATACTGTGCAACAGTCTAGTGGTTAAAGTGCTCGACTGTCAACTGAGAGGTTAAGGGTTCAAATCCATTCCAGGGTAGAAATTTGTTTCGAGAATTCTGCTTCACCTGCACTCCCAACCAACTCATCTACGATGAGTACACTGACCATACAACACTGACCATACAGTTGGTTGGAAAAGCAGGCACAAGGGAGAGGTTTGGTCACTAACCCTTATATTTCCAAGGCTATAAAAATGAAGTCGCCAACACTTCAAACCCATCATTGCCATTCAGGCTAGCATAAGGGAATAATGCTCTTCTCCTTCTTCACAACAGATTGTATCACTCAACAACAAGTTGTCAAAAGTGCACATAGTAATACCCCCGGTACATGTGAAAACCATTTCACACCCACGACTCAACAAGGTAGAGTCTGATGCCTCAACATTGACTGGTAGTACTGGTATCCTGGTTGGCTTTGCTCTACAGTGGACAGCTTTCTCTTGGAAGATATAGCATCTGTTCAGCAGAGAACAATGGGATAAGAACATTGTGCATATCTGCAAATTTGTTCTCCAGGCACTAACTAACTAACAATGTTGAATATCTGTTTTCAACAGTATCCTTCCAGGACCAATGATCATAGAGGAGGTATGTAATAAATGTGAACTATCTTTACAACATCTATATCTCTATTTATTTAGAGCAATCTATACGCATACAAAGTCAGTACACCTGAATCTGACACATGGACAATAATAGTTCACTGGGGTCAAGATGGAGTCAGGCAAACTACAATAATCATTACATTATAAAAATATTCCAATTACGTAAGTTGACACTGATTTTGTTGTGAACTGACTAGAATTGCACGTGAAACAGCCATACTGTGGTATTATTTTTTGCATTTATTAAGCACCAGTAGCTAACGACTAAGTATCATCCAATGGTGCTCAGCAGTTCTATGGGAAGGACTTACTGAAGGTTCCTACAGAGGGACCTGAACCCACACACACTGCAGTACAAGGCTAGCGTTCAAACCTTCTGGGTGCAAGTAGCATATTCACTTATGTTCATGTAGTATATAAACATGTTCAAGTACATCCCCACATATGATACATGTATATAAATAAGTATGATAATGTAGCACATGATACAATTGAATGACGAGACAGACAGAGGAATATCCAGCAGAAGTCAGTTCAAACTTCATTTTAAAATCTTTGTTAGAAGCTGAAACTGTTTAAATCACCAAAAGCCAAGACAACCAAAAGAATCTGGTTCAAGGCAAAGACGATTTAAAGACACCATTGGAAATAGCTTCATCACAAAACTCTCTTTACAAAGCAATTGCTAACGAGATCATCCATCCTCTTAGGTGTGTACCATTCTTAAATAAATCCACAGGTGATTAATCGATCAGCTCAAACCAGAAGCAATCTCAAAATAAGACAAGTGTTGTTTGGTGTCACTGACAACAAACTGATTGATTTGTTATTGTTGGCATCATAGACAACGGCTAATCATCTGCTAATCACCCCCATCCAGACCCCTTTAATCCTGGTCGAATATTTCTAAATCAAGTAAAACATGTAAACACAGCTACATTACGACTATTTTCTACCCTGGACACTAAGTCTACAGTGCTGTTATCGAAACATGCATGGCATCAATCGACGCTCTTTTCGAAAGAAGACCACAGTCAGTGGCTACAGAAGTCTACTAGCTGGAGCCAGACAATCTGATCCCAGTGGTAGGAGAGATGAGCAACAAAGTCACAGTTGCTAATCTCTGCAACACCGGATACAGTGCGCAATACAGCGATACTGTGTTAGGTAGCGTAAAGAACTCTCTGTGCAGTGAAATAATACCATAATAATAATAATAATAAATAATAACAATAGTAATAATAATAATGTGATGATTAAGATTACTGACAGAAGCCTGCCAAGGACCAGGTCAGGTTGTCCGAACAAAACTGTCCCTATCGTGCAGCAGTGGTAGTGGTGGAAATGGTAGACTACATCTGGTGATAATCTGGTGTGGTTCTAGTTGCTGTTCTTGTAACTGTCGTAATAACTTCTATAGCGCAAGTGGCACTCCTTACAACATCCACCATACAGCATACTGATATAACATCACCAAGAACAGGAATCACGAATTTCACTCAGTTTTAGTAAGGCAGACCATTATAACTCAACTCCCTGAAAGCATAGTACTTGCAATGGCTCCATAAGCACCATCATAAGGCAAGTCCAGTGGCATATAAATACCTTCTGATACCAAAACACCATAAATAAAGCAGAATTAGAGTTATTTCGCTCGAAAATAAATAACGACATGAAGCTGCAGGAACTCCCTGATTAACCGTTACTCAGAGAACAGAAAGCATGAGCTAAACAAGTAACGAGGTTCAAGTGAAGCTACCGGCTGCGGTATAAGGCACGAAGACCGAAACACCACAAATACTTGTGGAGGCTGTTAAGTCTTGGTCGCTTGGATGCTCGTCCTTTCACACGATGAACGACCGCAATCGGATTCTGGGTCCAGCAAACTATACCTGGCCGTCCTTCAAAGCTCCTCATGAAGCTGAATGCAGAAAATTTTGCCATTCAACAATACGTTAGTAAGTCTACACTACACTAACACACAGCACTACAGCAACACCCAAACAAACAAGATACTACCACTTGCTCACCCAAGTGGACAACCCGACCCGATTGTCGAGCGACCCTGTTGGATGACCCAATAACTGGAAGACTCCTATTGGATGGCCATACCTAGGATTACTTGTATAGATGCTATGAGATCTCTTTGGTTGCAGAGAAGATGAGCCTCCCGTGGGCCCAATGGATGTCCGCTTGCGACCCTTCTCCATGGCCGATGAGCCACTCCGTATGCGGAAAATGCCGGGTGCCGGCACCTCGTTGTTCTTCATAGAGCTTCAGGCACGAGAGAAAACAGCCATGGTTCAGTAATCAAAGGGGTCAGTTAACTTAACAATTAAACACCAAGTATGTGATTTAACAACTGTGTGAATGAAAAGCGAATGATTGAATATGTTAATGAGAAAATGAATTTTAAAACAATTAGAACAGTGGACTACATAGATACAGGAATGAATGATACAATAATACATGCATGTATCTAGACTTTTATGACAGCACCTTTAAATAACTCACAAACAGCAAAAAAGGCTCAACAGAAATTCACTGACTAGTATTAATAACTGTAGAATGAATTTCATGAATTACTAAAGTGAGAGAAAAAACAAGCCAATAACAAATGGATATTACGTGGATGAATGATTAAGCAATCAATCAATCATAGTCAATCAATCAGTCAATCAAAGTCAGTCGGTCAGTCAATCAAAGTCAATCAGTTAGTCAGTCAATCAAAGTCAGTTAGTCAGTCAGACAGTCAAAGTCATTCAATCAAAGCCAATCAGTCAGTCATTCAGCAATCAGTCAACAAGTTATTCAGCAGTAAATCAATCAGCAATCAATCAGCAATCAGTCACTCAGTAAATGCACATTCATTCAACAAACCATCCTCTCTGTCAATCAGCCACACAAGATAGTTTTCTCCATAGAACTTTGTTAAAAACGTTACAAACTTAATAAAACATGGAAACAACGTAGTTTTTTCAAAGAAATAAAAAAAAGGAAAAAACTAAAAAAGAAAATAACTGTTGTTATCGTCTCCTGCAAGATGACCCCTAATACGGATCGTACCACCCAAATAAACTTTCTCACAGTAAATGCATTTCAATTTAGCCATTGCTGAGTTTTTGTCTTTCTCGTTCATCAAAGTAACGTGAATCCACTCCGCACCCTCTTCTTTTGCAATTTTGGATAATTTAGAAATAACTTTTTAAAATTTTATTTCTTGTACTGTGCTATTTAATAAAGTATTTATTTCTCAAAATGATGACATAAATAGTGACGTACATGAGTTGAATCCTTGAAAGTATACAGACAACGTAAGGGACATCCAACAAAAATTAAATTAAACAAAAAATTAAAAAATAACAGACAGTAAATCAATAAATAAAGTTACAAACAAAATAATAAAAGACGGAAAAACGAGAAGAAAAATTTAAAAAAATAAAAACGAGATTTTTGGGGGAAAACCCCAAAGTTCTATGGTTTCTCAAAAACCTATCAGATAAAGCAATTCATTCAGCTGATTAGTGACCAGTTCAATCACTCAAGCAATCAATCCAACAATCAACAAAGAGACAGCTTTTACGATCTGTGCACAACATCGAGATACATCGAAATGCTTCGTGTCGTCTGCTGACCTAAGAAGAGCTTCGTGAATGTTCTGAGCAATGACGTTATCTTCGACTTGCAGCCACAGATTGCCCGACCCAGTTTTCGCTGACCGACCCAGTTCCAGGAAGAAGAACTGATGGGTGTGTCCACAACGTCGGATGCAGTCCAACTGAAAACCAAACAAAACCATTCGTCATTTTCTACATTTCTCTGCAGTTTCATATTTGCCATTTTTACATTTTCAGTCTGGCAGACAAATGAGCAATGCACTTGAAGCGCGTAAACAGTCAACTCATCCTGCTTCAACCAGAGACAACTGGCCCACTGTCTGGGTCGTGGAAAACAACTCCACCAACCATACGAGTGCAAACCGTGCCAAAGGGATTTTGGGTTAGGTGAACACAGGCCCAAAAGGCACGACATCTAAGGTAAACAACCTCTGTGAGTGGCAGGAGAAAAAAACCAACCAACAATCACGAAATTCAGAGCGAAAATAAGAATAAAAATAAAGACCAGTCCCAGGGTATAAAACGTCAGCAACTTCACTTTCTATGCTACGGCAGGTGAGATGGGTGCCCAGTCCCCCCCTTTTGTCTCCACAATGCTCATCATCCCAGTTAAAAGCTACATTCAGATTACTCACATTGTAGACACAATGAGTATGAGGTGCAAGAAGAAGAAGAAGAGCAGCAGTCAATTAACCTAGCCAAGAGGCAGCCATGTGTATGAAGTGTTAGCGACTTCATTTTCTTAGCCTCGGCATATGAAGGCAGGTGGCCAGACCACTGCCTCGCCATCTCGTCTTCTGACCTACAGTGTATGGTCAGTGTACTCATTATAGCTGAGTTGGCTAGGGTCACAAGTCAAGACGAAATCTCTAAAAAAATTCTGCCACTGCCCGAACCCTCTCGGTTGATAGTCCAGCACGCGACCCACTGGACTATCGCACATGTGGAACAGAAATCTCAAACATCTTTCTAGTCTAATACGGATTTGAACTCCCAACATCTGGTCTGACACAACTTGTAGAGCTCCCTAAATCACTAGACTATTCATACACTCGAGAAAATCACCATAATTGGTGTCATTATTATTATTACAATTTATATTCTTAACTCATGCATTGTCAGGCAAAAGAGCACAAAAGATATCCAGGAAAGTGAAATTCAATTAGAAATTGTGAGTTCTGAGGCTTAAATTAATTCTCCAAAATTGGATGGACAAGTTTCAAGCCACAGGCAAACTATACAAAAGAACAATTGGCCTACCACAGCAAAACGACCATCCTGAACCTCTTCAGTGAAAGGCCCAGCTGGGAATGCTTCTAAGTAGACATCACTAAAAGGGGCTAAATAAATTCCTGAATGAAAACATTCGTCATAACATTCAAGAGAATTTATGCTGATGACTCAGAGTCACAACTTTCTTTGTCCCAAAGTAAACGTCAACAACTGAATCTCAACTGGGTTCGGACAAAAGAACAGCAACTATGTATATAGAGATACGTAAAAACACACAATGCATGAATACATAACACTTTTTACAATTATAGATAAATATACACATATAAAATAATAATAATAATAACACGATGCAACATACGTACTTAAAAACCTCAAATACAAAAAGCCTCCGTACATCTTAGCAACGAGCAAATTGTTCCCTTACAATTGTTCAGCGCCATTAATGTTCTGTCATAAAGTCATGTTGCTCAAGTCCATGACAACCTGGGCCCAGGGTGGTGAATATTTTTAAGGATGCATGCCAAAAGGGCTGCTAAATAATTTAAAAATTACCCTCACGTGCTTGGAATTTGCACAGCAGTCTATATAATAATTTTTCTCATATAGGTTTTAACTGACAAGAGTAAAACAATGAATTAAAAGACATTATTTCAAAGATGCTTTTAGAAGTGTTCAAATAAAATCCCCCCTAAAAGAAATGCAGATTCCTAGTGATTGTGTATTTTGAAGTTTGAAAGTCTGGGGGAAACTTTAATTCCAAGTGTCCCAAAAATATTTGTATGTGTGCCACTTTGGGCAAGCATAAACAAAATACAACAACAACAACAATAGTAATGATACAATAACATATAAAACAATTATAGTGTGCTTTAAAAACCTCAAACACAAAAGCATCCATCCATTATCTCACATTGTTCTAGACAACCTGTTTGTCTGAATTTCTGGCATCTAACTTTTTCCACATCTCTCTATTCTTCTGTCCATCTGTCTGCCTGTTCGCCTATCTGTCTGTTCGCCTATCTGTCTCTCTGTCTGTCTGTTCACAGTAGTCCTATCATGTGTGTATGCCACTAAACAACTGCCTTTCCGTCTGATTAGCAATCTGTCTACCTGTTACTGAATGTCTGTGTCAAACTCTCTGCCTGCTCCTGAATTTTGACATATTTTCATGTCTACATACATCTGGTGTTTTCTGCGGCCTAGACACTCCTCCGCTTTTCCTGTCTCGTGCTTTCCTCTGTCCCTCTCTTTATCTCTGTCTCTGTCCTATTCTCCATCTCTCGTCACGTGGTCTTTAACCAGTTCAGAAATCCTGGCATACAGTCAGATCGATAAATCACAGTGCCCAATAACAAGGCCGCCGACCACCAGCCTATCATCCGTCCGTCCCTTTGTCCCTCTTTTCGTCCGTCCCTTTGACCGTTCGTTGCGTAACTTGCGTTTCCTTCATCGTGTGTCCGCCTCTCACTGTTTTTCTTTTTCTCTTTTTCTCTCTAGAAAGAAACTCTAAAGAACGCACTCGGAGCGCCCAAACAGTTGACTTGCTTCTATCCCCAATTTCGACCAAAGCGGAGGGAAGATGTAAAGATGAAGTAACAGCACCAGACGTCATCAGAGGTAGACAAGTTGGCTAGAACAGCCATTGTGCAATGCTCATCTTCATTTTCGCAACTTTCTCCGAATAGACGGGTTTGCAAAGTTGTAGAAGCTAACATCAGGAATCTTTTCCCACTAAAGGAATTCACTTGAATCAATCAGAAACAGAGATTTGATACACAAATCTGTCCTGGTGAAAAACATTGGTCAAAGCGCACAAGCCATGCACCTCTGTGTGTGCATTCCCTGTTCCTACACCAATTGTGGTTCATTTCACAGATTTAAAATCTCAGGTTAGCACGTTATGTACAAGGGTACCTTAAATGGGGTGGTACCCATTCAAACACACAGCGGTGGTGAAGGATCTCACTCGATCAATTCATTGAAAACTAAGCAGGGTTGAGGCCATAATGGTCACTAAAGAAAAACTTGTACATTTTAAAAATCAATAACCTGGTTGAACTAATTTTAAGAATCAAATTCTGACTGCGTTATATCAGAAATCACGTCATACTGAATCACTCTGTAACAACTTTCTCGTGTCTCTAGAATATTAGCCCAGCCAATGCAAAAAAACATTGAACAGTAACTCTCTGAGTGCTCAATACCTGTGCAAAGCACACATTAGTGGTCATTGAGAATCTATTATCTTATGGATTGATGTAGAAATCGTCAGTTCCAGGCTAATCAATTCCTATTATGTAAATGATGCACAGGGCATCAACCGATCCATGGATGACTAATCACAAACAGTTTGTACCTGGGCATGGAGTTCGAAATCCAAAACTTCTGCATTACATCTAAAAGGTTTCTATAATGCTACTACTGCCTCATGAACATGGGAATTGAACCTACAGCTCAACAAAAACTCCAAAAGCTGAGTTTATTACATACAAAAGTGTGTGTATATATGTGTATATATATATATATATATATATATATATATATATATATATATATATATATATATATATATATATATATATATATATAGGGTGGGCCAGCATAAATGAACCGATTTTGCATGCACATAACTCTGCCAATATTTGTACGTTAGTTATACTTAATGCGTCAAATTAAAGAAATTTCACTCTAGTACAAACACATTTGTTATTTTAGCTTTAGCCTACATGATGTAGATCGTGACATAACAAAAATCATTGTTTTGCAGTAACTAGCTAATAAAAAAAAATCATGGCAATTTTAACAGTAACTTCACCATAAAATGAAACCATACAGCCAGAAATTTGTACTGCACAGCAAAATTAAGTATTAATTAGGAGATAGTCTGTTGCTTGTACCTGGGTCATCGTTTTAACTCGGACACACGAGCAATGTTAGCGGGTGAGCGCGCCATGTGTACCGATTCGTGTGGTTTACGACGCGAAGTTCCTGTTTCATCAATTTTGCGTATCAGACGATTCAACGTATTTTTATTCCATCCTCTGTTAGGAAACTCTTTAATCATTTGAAACGAATCCCGTATCAGTTCGCAAAATTCGGATCAAAACTCGATCATCATCTGTCAACGGCGCCATATTGCATCACTAATGACAACAAAATATGGTAGCTAGGGCTGTTCCAAACACTTCCGTAAAATTTAAACTAGTACCAGTTCGACCTTTTCCAAGCTAGTACTAGAGTGAAATATCTTTAATTTGACGCATTAAGTATAAATAACTTACAAAAATTGGCGGAGTTATATGCATACAAAGTCGGTTCATTTACGCTGGCCCACCCTGTATATATATATATATATATATATATAAAATTCCCGAAATCTATAATGGAGGGAAGAATGGAGGGCAAGAGAATGAAAGAACTCGACAGATAATGCTAGACTGATGACGGATGAAAACAGGAAACTGACAGAAGAAGCCCAGCATCGAGAGGAGTGGCGCCATTGGACGTTTGGACCTCTGCCCGAGGGCAGAGAACATGAAGCCAGAAACGATATAAAACCAAAACAAAAGAAATAGAAAAATTCTAAAGGCAGTAAAATAGGAAGAAGAAAATAGATGTTCATCGAAGCAGAATCACACTGAGCGATCATCCATCAGTCCATCACAGATGCAGTGGTCGACAGCTGAAGTCCTAAAAGGTTTCAGCTAATGGTCTATACCAGAGACTGAAGAATAAATAGAAATTCCAAGAACATGTCTACATGTAACATGAGAATCGACAACAGAAACAATGAACCATGGACTAAATGACTTAATGACTCCACAAAATGATAAACAGATGAAAGAATGACAAAAGAATGAATGAATGAATTGCACACTGCTACCTCCATCACAATCATTGAAGATGCCTGCTTTGTATACACGTATGTATGTATGTATGTATGTATGTATGTATGTATGTATGTATGTATGTATGTATGTATGTATGTATGGATGTATGTATGTATTTATGGATCTATATATGTGCATGTATCTGTCTCTATGCATGGTGCTACAGTTCACTCAGAACAAAAAGTTCATCAGTAAGCAAATAATGCGCAGATAATAGAAAAAGTTATCACTTAGAGGCTCACGCACACATGTAGAACCAAACCAACCGAACCTGAATCAGCACAGACAACAGTTTGCACCATGGCTTAGTTCCCAAACCATACCTAATTAACCCTCTTCTTGCACTTTGCTCACATCTCTCAGCTAACTCACATTCTAAGAATCACATCCATTCAGCGCTCACTTCCTGTTTTGTGGGATAGTTTCCAGTTGGTCAGAGTGCTCATCTTGTAACTCAGAGAGTATGGGTTCAAGCCTCTTCTCAGATGGTTACTTTCTAGGGATCTTGAGGAAGTCCTTCACTCACAATTCTTTAGCACCATCGATTGACGCTTGGTCATTTCTTGACCTCATCGTCATCACATTAAAATTCCTTCTTAGTTGCCCATGTTCCATCTCTCCACCCACCACTTCTTCCAGTCATTTCCTCATCTGAGTCTTCATTCCTTCTTGTCCAACGTATTTCCATTCACTTCATCTTCTCTTCAGTTTTCTCCATTTCCTACTCTTCCAAATTTCTCCAATTCCACTCCCTTCAACTCCGCCACTGCCCGTGCCCTCGTAGTGTCAGTCCAAACCCTGGAAAAAGGAGGAGGTGACGCTAATCATCTTTGTTATGACATGGCATTGTTAAACAGCAACTGACCAATCAATCCACTGCCTTCTCCCTTTTCCCAATCTGTCTCCTATATCCACCTCTAAATGTTTGTCTTTATCTCTGCCAGTGTGTCAGCATATATGTCTTCCTCTGCCTCTCTCCCTCTCTGGATGTGTCTGTGCCTTGCACTGTGCGTGAATCTTAGAATGCCTGTTTTGCTCTATCTTTCACCATGTCTGTATACCTCTTTCTCTTTATCTGTACAACCTTTATCCCACTGCACATGTTGCCATCTCCCTCTCTCTAACCTCTTGTTTCCCGTTTACCATGTCTGTCTGTCTGTTTCTGTTCTTGTCTGTGTGTCGGCCTGTCTGTCTGTCTGTCAAGTGCTCCACCTCTCACTCGCTGCCCATGTTTACCGTCTAAATCCGTCTCTGACGCCAACGAACGATCTCGACCGGTCGACTTTTACGATAATCTCAACGCCTGAGTTCGTTCCAGGACGTCGACAAACAAACAGACAGCAATCAGAAAGGACGAAGACGTAGGCAGACGACGGGGTGACTGACCGATCGAACAAACGAATCCAAACAAAAGTAAATGACCGACAGAACAAACGATCGCCACAAAAGGACGAATGAATCTTGGGAGTCCGTATTTGTCAAAACAATCAACAACATCAGGTGGTTAAACTCAGCCAGATCCATGATTCGGCACTTCCGATTTTAGATCAGCGACCGCATGACCTACGAGATCCACCACTTAAAAGAGTAGACCCATCACCTAACTTCGTTTTGATAACAATAATCAATTATATGGATCATGTTTCGAGCATTCTAGGTTTAGTTTTTTTATATATTCGTTTATTGGAACAGTCTGACAAACCGCGGAGAGTTAGGCTACAGCGAATAGCGAGTTTCTGTTAGAGATTTCACCAGATACGCTTAGGATTTAAGAAGTGGACATCTGCCACCTCTGCAGGATATCCAATTTAATCACTGAACCATCCAACTGAAACACAGGAATCGTCTCCAGACAAACGGACTGACCATGACCCAGAAAGAATCATCCCTCTCGATTCGCGGAAATGTTTGGGAAGATCTTTAAACAACTAGTTCAGAATAAAGAGCATAAGGTGTCGTGAAACAAGAAAACTGATGCAGCCCATACAGTCACCCTTTAGACTTGACTTGCACTGAGTTGGAACTCACCAAACACACCTCTACAAGAAACTCATTATAATAGTGTCTTTGGGAGACACATCAGGAACGGTCTTATGACAAGGTTGGGCTACAACAAGATCGTCTTAAGTTGAAATAAAGTTGGGACCACGTTATACCAGAATCTGGGTTATAATGAAGAGTGTTGTATTAGGTTCCAGCGTATTACAAATCTTTAAACTGGGTTTGTCTTGAATTCAAGATTGTCCTCAACATCAGTAGTACTCTCTATCTCCCGTACCTACCTCCTACTTTCCTCCCTAACTACCTAACTATCTACATACCTATACCTCCCATCTATGCATACCTACCTACCTACTATTCTTAAGACACAAGTGCAACTTGAGTTCTAATGCTACTCAGAGGAAATTCATGATTTAAATGAAACAGAAAGAAAACCTACAACATTTCTTCTAATACAAATCCTTTCAAACAGCAGTAAACAGCTTCTGAGAAAAGCAGTTAACAGCTGACGCCTTTTATGCTGGAAACAAGTCGAGGGATAGAGGGCGCTACATTCAGACCACAAATGAAAACCCATCTAATCACATGCCCTGGAAATGACTCCCATCCGCATTCCAGGCACCGTCAACTTCACAGCATTCTTCCAAGAACCAGAAAGTCATTAATCCCATAGAAAACCACAGAAAAATCTCTGCCATCAAGCGCACACGCGACAACAATGACTCTTCCATAGTTCATACCTTACCTGTAAGTCTTCTACCTGTCTGCCTACCTACCACCCTGGATACCTTCTTTCCTGTGCTGACCTGCATGTCTTACAGCCTATGCAAGTCGTCTTGCATGTCTGCTTCCTTGGCTGCTTTAATACCTGCATCACCGTCTGTGTGCATGCCATTTTCCCAGAGATGTACTACGAGTCCGGCCAAGGACTTGAGACTGATTTTCTGCGGACTCGGACTTGGACTGTCACGACTCGGATCTGGACTTGAACTCGAAGCTCATGGACTCAAATCTGACTTGCTGACTAGGTTTCCGAGTCAAGTTTTCTGGGCAGAACAGGCAACTGTATTGCCACGACTACAGATTATCAAACAAAACATTATCTAGTTTAGTGTTTTGAAAGTGTAATTTGGATAAATTACATTAACATAAATAATGCTTTTATTTCTTCTCTGCCATTGAATTGCGTGTTCAGCGTATTTCGATGATGATGGACTTGGACTCGATCTTTAGTGGCTCGGACTCCGACTCGAACACCTCTGGACTTGAACTTGGCTTAGGTGGACTCGACTACATCACTGCTGTTTCCTATGCTTCCTTACACGTCCACCTGCCAGGCTGCCTGTCTGTCCACCTGTGTTTCTGTTGCCTATGCTTCTCTGTGTATCCAAATGTATGTCTGCCTCCATCTCCCTGCATGTCTATCTCCCTCTGGTAACCAGCCTGTCCGGCTGTTTGTGGCAATGGTTGAGACCGAAACCGGTCATGGTTGGTTCTCTGGCTTCCGAGGTAACAGCCACTCAACCGCTTTCCACCATAACAGATAGATGGCAACACAGAAAACGTTGACTGCAGTACTGGGGGAGGGAGGCGTTACTTGGCTCTTCATGTTGTTATAGTTGTTGAGACCACATGTTATTGATGATGATGATGATGATGATGATGGTGGTGGTGGTGGTGGTGGTGGTGATGATGATGATGATGATGATGATGATGATGATGATGATGATGATGATGATGATGATGATGATGATGATGATGATGATGATGATGATGATGATGATGCCCAGCATAAAAAAGCCCATTGCAAATCCTCCAATGAAGCTTATATGGCAACGTGATTCCAAGAAACAAAGCCCCTCCTCCTCCTCCTCTTTCTCATCCTCCTTCTCCCCTTACATCCATGAAATATGAAACGATTCTGCGAAAGTACAAAAAGTGAAGACCACAACACTGTTGCTTGGTCCATGTGGATGCCATTTGATCAACAGTCCAATAGATAGATCACTGGGCAAAAAGTGGACCAGTAGACCATTGGGCAAGAAAACCAGTAGACCATTGGGCCAATGGGTTGGTTGATCACTGGGCGAGAAGACCAGTGGCCCAGTAAACCACTAGGACATTGGGCCACTAGATTAGTCCCACGAAGATCAGTAGACCATTAGACTAGTAGAAGAGTGCACAAATGGATCGGTAGACCAATGGACCAGTGGAAGAGTGGACACATGGACCAGTAGACCGATGGACCAGTGGAAGAGTGGACACATGGATGAGCAGACCAATTGACCAGTGGAAGAGTGGAAATTCCAATAATTAACAGGTCAGATACGACAGACGAGCCACTCTTCCTTTCCAGTCTCTTCTCTCCGCATCTCTATGTCCACTGACTCCAAAGCCAATGACCTTATCTACAGCTCAGTCACTGGTGCCACACGGTAGCCGATTGGTCACAGTGCTTGCATTGTAACGCCAAGAATACAGGTTTGAGCCTCCTTTTAGACGGTTACTGTGGAAGTCCTTCACTCACCATTGCTCAGCACCACTGACGTTCTATCCTACGAGTACTACTGAACTTTAGAAGTAGGGCAATAAAAAGTAGAGTTGTATTGTATTAACAAGTCTGTGCTGGTACAGATGCAAGATATTAAACTTCTAACCTGTAATTTACGTGCTAAATTGCTAATCACCGTACTATGTTGCTACCCAAACTAACAACCGCCGAAACTAGAACTCGAGTAACAAGACTCCACATTAGTATCCGATGACAAGAGACAGGCTGACGGTGGCGCTATATAAATTGACAGCCACAATAAATGACTGTGGCCTTGCAGGTCTTTGTCGTTAAGAGGGAATTGTTACCTGGGGTTGGCAGGTGCAATGCCTTCCTGCCTGGATTCATCCCTGTAAGCCTCCTATCAACAGGTAAACAGCCCAGATATCCAGAATATGACAGCATAAACAGCAAGCACAGTTGCCACGACGATACAGACGATCAGAAGGAAAATGAAGAGGATGATATGCTGGGGATGCCGGTGAACTGGGGGCTTCATACCAGCAGCAGCCTGTAACCATGGAAGACTCCTCTTTTCTTTGGCCTCGGCTGTGCTTATGGTGCTATATAAATCATATTATTATTATTATTATTATTATTTTTTTTTTTTTATGCCCCAAGGTACATATGATCCCTTGGGGACTTAAATATTAATTAAAATAAGCAAATCATCTGGAACAGCCTCTATTATTATTATTATTATTATTATTATTATTATTATTATTATTATTATTATTATTATTATTATTATTATTATTATTATTATTATTATTATTATTATTATTATTATTATTATTATTATTATATTATTATTATTATTATTATTATTATTATTATTATTATTATTATTATTATTATTATTATTATTATTGAGCGTTATCACCATCATCACCTTCATTCTTATCATAATTATTATTATAATTAATAAAAAATATTAATAGAATAAAAATAATAATAAGATCATTATTATTATTATTATTATTATTTAATATTAATATCATTATTATTATTATTATTATTATTATTATTATCATCATCCTCGCATGCATAACGAAGCTTCTGGCACTGGGTATGGTTCATCCCAGACCACAAACAAATCATCCATGACCTAAATGACTTGATCGCACTTTGCGAATTGACAACCACACTTACGATGACAAATACTATAACAGATAATGATAAAAATTACTTGTGATAACAAATGATAAACAATAATGATTAAAAACTTACGATAAACAATTAAAACATACCTACAATGACAATAAATGGCTATAACAGATGCAACCTGTAACATAAACTCAGACAGTGGTCCCACTTTTGTATCACTGTTCAGAAGCACAATGTCCTTGCTGATTGTCAACCTATCTACAACGAAACCCCCTATCACCAAGTGACCTTCAGCATGACTACAAGTCTATCCCCAAAACTAACCACTAACCTAAACAGTAGTAGTTTCCAGTGTTTAACACCATCTTATGGCTGCCAGGGCTGTTGACGTCGCCCTCCTCCTTAATCCAGGCTTGGGACGTAAAAAAAGAGTTGTGGGAACACCCACCAAAACCAAAGCCTAAAGCTCCACAACTGCACCTAACTGCATCTAAGTGGTGTCAGTCCCAAGCCTGGATCAAGGAGGAGGGAAACGTTAATGCAAGGCAGCCATAAGATGTCGTTAAACACTGGAAACTACTACCTGTAACCCTGATAATACCTGTATCCCAACCACAACCCCTACATCAACATAAGCCGTACCCTACCTAGTAGACATGTCCCTTTCTTGACAAGACCTTGCTAGTTAAGTATCTCCATGAGTATGTTACCAGCGTCCCTGCCGAATCGGGTCATCACAACCACCCCAACCAATGCCTCCTCCTCCTCCCCAATCCAATGCTTCCAATGCACCTCACCCCCTCTCCTTCTAGAGTCAACGACCAAAGAACAAGGCGTCTCTCACGTGCTCAGCCTGTGATCCATCTCTGAACACACTGGCCTATCATGCATATCTGGGACGAAATAGTTCACTAACTTGCTCGCTCGCTCACTCACTCATTCACTCACTCACACTCACTCACTAACTCACACACTCACACACACACATTCACTCACTAACATTCGCTAAATCAATCAATCCCCAATCACCCGACCCCAGGCCCGCCGAGAGTGAGGGGCATAGGGGGGCAAATGCCCAGGGGCCCGGCGATTTTCCGGGGATTTTTAGGGGCCCGGGCCGGGCCCGCAATCAACTTTTCTCATAAAGCCTAATGATAGTTTTGGGCCCGTGACTGCTCTGCCTAGGGGCCCGGAATTTCTGTCGGTGGCCCTGTCCGACCCCCTGTCCCTGTCCCAGAACCTTCAATAAAGATGTCACAACGCTGCCTTGCACTCCATCTTATACCCACCCTATGAGGAGAGGGCAGAGGTAAGATTGGCTGCGGATTGTTGTCACCTTGACCCTTCACCACTGAATCCCCTACCCCTCATCGTGTGAAATGGGTACAAAGAGGAGTCCACGTACCATGGACTCCTATATACTATACACAGGTCGCATAGCTGAACCATGAGCAACCTCAGAGGTCATCTGCGATAGACATGCCTCCTTAAACCCACAGTTCTACGCGTTGTAACATAAGGAAGAGAGGTTGCCTGGTTAGAGGAATGCTTTTAGTAGTTCCTAGTTCATACTATGGTAGGAATTAGCCAACTATGCTATGAGTACACTGATGGTACACTGTCCTGGGAAGATGAGACAGTGACGGAGAGGACAGGCCATCCACAATCGTTGGTCAAGGCTAGGAAATAACACTTCATACCCATGAATGCCTCTCAGGCTGGTTTAAGGGACTGCTGTTCTTCTAAAATAACTTACCCAGTGAACAAACCACACGGCTCCGTCAAATTTAAATTCTGGGGTTCAACAAGTTTACAAGATCATAAGAGAGTAGAGGGCCAAGGTCAAATGAAATGCAGGACAAACTACAGCAAAACAAGTATTGGATGATAGAATAACAGTGCCTATAACAAATCCTTCAAACGTGCTTTATACATGCTCATGTAGCAGGCATACACAAACTCATACACATGCAGTCACACACACACATGCAAACTTACATAGGCTACATACATACACACACGTTGAGCATTAATACATTGGCACTATAGGCATGTACACACAAACATGTATACATGTGTACATGTCTGTACGCAATGCATGCGTGCACATACCAACATACACATACATACATATACACACATGCATACACACATACATATACATATACACACATACACATGCATGTTTTCAGACATACAGAACCAAATGAAGCAGAGGTTACGAATGCCGAGTGCCCTGTCACTAGATGGCTGTGGTTGGCAGTACAAAAACAAAAAAATGACCTCCGAATGTCACATCAGAGTGCAGTAAACAAGTCTCTTGTTATTTTTATTGCTACCTTTTCAAAAGTTCAAGCAAACAAGCCAACGTTGGAAGTGACAATGGAGAAAGGGTTTTAGAGCACAATTTTAAAACTCAAACGTTATAACCCATTGTACAGAAATTCAGGCCAAAAGAAGATCTTAGGTAGCATAATTGGTTTGGTTGAAGGAGCATAATAAAACAGACTGCTACTTTACCATACCTTGTCCATCAAAACTTGACCCCTTTGGGGCTCTGCTCCTGTAGCACCAACTTAGCCACTGCCCATACCCTGTAAGTGCCAGGCCCAAGCCTGAATAAAGGTGGAGGGTGACACAGCTCATCTTTGTTATGACACAGCGTTGTCAAACATTAATAAAGAATGTCAACTACCACCGATTTCCACCAAGCTGTCTCCTCAGCTTGACCTCCCCGGATTCTGACCTGGCACAGAAACGGATCAAAACAGCTTCCTCTTGCAGACCTGATTTCATATAAGCTGGTCTCCCTGATGTGGCTCTCGAGTGGTGCTGTGATATTTAGATTTACATTACATTACATTAGCATGACAGGCAGTTCATTTAGCTCCACAACTCCACTTGGAAGGGAAGTGCATCACAGCAGACAATGTCTAATAGGGACAAATGGCTATGTTGCATGACTACTCTAACACACCCACAGGCAGAGGGCGCCACGGTCACGAGGGTGGTGACGTATTAAATAACATCCAATGTATCGGACGACTGTCTTATTATCCAAGCCAGGCCTTCCTCTTTTAAAAGAATTTCTTCCTTCGTAGCATGCAGGGTTATAAAATCTCTAAAATCTCATCTAAGAACTGGTTGCGACATAGTATCTACTCTCCACGTATCAGACAGTATCACTATCCACAGAGCTCGCCTTCCTCTTTTCCACGAATTTCTTCCGTCATGGCACGCAGGGTTATAAAATCACCATAGTGCTTCATTTCAGAATTGTTGCAGTAGTCAATCAGAAATATTTAAAAGACTCAGGACTTTGCTGGATGTGTGCATATCTGTTCTTTTGTGAACTACGCACCCTGTGATACTATACTCGCTCAATTTTCTTCAAGAAATCGACACAAGGAAAACAGGAGAATTGTCTTTGACAAACTTCGAAAATCATTCATAATAATTATTAATATTATTATTACAAACACTTTTAAGGCACCTAAAGTCAAACAGAAATGCAAATCGAAGGTGCGGTTAGTCAGTTGCTAGGTGAAGTGTAGTTATATATCCAGGTGTTTGAAGGCCAGTGTGAAATAGCGCATTTGGAGGCATTTCTGGAAAGAAGAAAAAGAGGTCGAGCAATGGATAAACATTGGTAGTTGATTCCCTGGGGGTAGCAACATGGAATGCACTAGAGCCCATGACAGTGTTAAATCAAGGCAAACCAAAAAAACCATACACAAAGATCGCAGACTACAGGGCGCGATTGTCATGGGATTGTCTCCCTCACATGTATACACAAACAGCAAACACCTTTTGCTTAGACAAACAGCAGCACACCCATGCAAACACAAACACACATGTACACTCCACAAGCACATATACAGACACAAAGTCCCAAGCACACAATTATGACTGAAGATTGTTGTAGCGGCTGAAGTAAAGACTGGTAACACTGTACAGTACATTTAGTGTGGCCTACTTCTGTTTGACCAACATCCAGTAGTACCTCTGCTCAGGGCCAAACTAATGACTGGCTTTACCTCATCGGTCTCGCGTTCCCTAAAGGCACTTCTGTTTCCCCGGGGCTTCTGTGCTGAGCTCTGAATAGTTATTCTGCGAGAGGCACTTTATAAATTTCTAGATACAATACAATACAATACAATACTTGTTCACATACCCTAAGAACGAGTTTACTGAAGGACACAGTAGTCGATTGGTTACAGTGCTCACCTTGTAATGCACAGAGTAGAGTTCAATTCTCCTCCTTTGAGATGATTACTGTGTCAAGACCTTGAGAAAGTCCTTCACTCACCACCATCGATTGATGCTTTGTCATTACAGAAACGTGCTTAATAAATATAATAATAATAATAATAATAATAATAATAATAATAATAATAATAATAATAATAATAATAATAATAATAATAATAATAATAATAATAATAATATGAATTCGTGCCTCTGGCCTTCGAAACACTGGGCCCCACGAACGCCACCGGCATATCTCTGATCAGTGACATTGGGAGACACCTGACCCTTTCAACAGGAGACCTTCGCGAAACTGCATTCTTGTTTCAACACATTTCCCTGACCATCCAACGTTTCGATGCCGTTGCAATTTGCGGGACGTTTGCTCACCTTTTGCCTGAGCCCGAGGAGTTCTAGCCGTTCCAGACTCTTAGAAGTCCCTTAGGGATCTTTTTTACCTTGGGGCATAAAAAAAATAATAATAATAATAAAAGAGCACTCTCTATCTTACCAAGTCCTTGCTTATGTAGAATAACACTGGCTTACACACCATAAAAATAACAAGGTACTAGTTTATATACCATAAACAGCATATCCCACACCGAGCACATGGACTAGTTCGGCAAATTATCCCTTCCAAGGAAAATCTCGGTTAGTTCCCAGCTGGCTACCCTTACTTTATACCACATTATGAAAGAGATTGCACTGGTGTTATATGTCACTATTTCTAAACAGACTACAGACAATGTGTTGAAGACAATACAATACAATACAACTGTACCTCATCCGAGGCTTTTCTCCTTCTAAAGTTCAGAAATGCACACACAACCAATGACAGAACATTGATGCGCTGAGCAACTGTGAGTGAAGGTCTTGCTCAAGGTCCTCAGTGGGGCTCAAACCTCCGCTCTCCCTAATACAGGCCTATATGAAGTACCTAAATAATAAGTACCTAAATTACAATAACATACCATAATTTAGCTTTACATTGTGTAATAACCACTACTTGTTTGTAACCAAAAGTTTGTTTTGAAGTCTGGGTACTTATTTAGACCGTAGGACACTACGTAGTTTCCACTGGGTAAACACTTGTATGATATTGTTAGAAAGGAGACCTAGATGACAAGGCTGGAGAGACGAGAGGCAGGATACGGAGAGTCCTTTGACAAATAGGTCAAGGCAACGACCACTGTGCATCTGTACTTTAGACACCAGAGATTTATTTCCTTCAAAACACACTTCAAGTATTTAGCGAACCAACTGAGATAGCGAACCAACCGAGATCTCAGGGCGTTGACTTCGCATTTATGATGAACTCATTCGCAGCCATCAGGGTATTAACCTCTCTGCTCATCAACAGTAATTATACTTCTAGTTATAACTGAACGCTTATATAGCGCAACTTCAAGCGCAAACCAATCAGAGGCGGCTCTCTATTCCAGCCTATACGATGCTAAATGTCACTAAGGACTTGACTTCTAACATTTCACAGAGCAAGCACAGAGAAGTCTTCGACAGTAATTAGAATTACCCTTAAAATAATTTGTAATAACTACAGTCATTTTATATGTTTCCCGCTAAACGACGACCATTAAAAGACAATCATTTTCTCCTTATTACACTTTATAACAACAACATAACAAAATCAATTGCAGCAATACAGGTTCTTTAAAAATCGGACTAAAAATACTAGGCGGAATAAAAATGACACACCCTGATTTATTGTATTATGGTGTAAATGGACTTATACCCAGTGTTTCTCCAGATAACAAAATGAACTTTACCATTTATGTGGCATTATTACGCTTTGGCATAGGCGTAATTAGTGGAAGGTACAAGGGGTACCCGTACCCCACTTTTTGGACTGGGGTACCGTACCCCACACAATTTTTGAACGATGCCAATCAATATTTTATTATTGAGCCTTCCCAGAGATCGCAGTCTCCACCTTGCTTTGTGTATGTAAGAAATTGGTATCACCCACTTTTTAGACCAAAGTTACGCCCCTGCGTTTTGGGTTTCACAACAGTTTACAGTCAGCGTGCTTGACTGTCAGTCAAATGGTCAGAGGTTCAACCTCCCAACTGGACATAATAATTCAAGTTTTGGCTCCAGTTGGGCTTCCTAACAATTTGGCTATATACAATGCCATTACCGTACAATGTGGGGGAACGTTGCCAATTGGTTGAGCACTCACCTTTTAATTTAGAAGGTACGGGCTCGAACCTCCCCTGAAACGTGTAGGGACGTCGTGCAAGTCCTTCGCTAACAATTGCTCAGCATCATCAATTGATGCTTCGTTGTCTAATAATAATAATGGCAGTGTGATGAATAAGCAACAAGGGACAGCGCTGGTCACCTAACTTCGTATGCCAAGGCTGAGAAATGCGAAGTCACCAACACTTCATATCCAAATTCCCCTCTTCTTCTTCTCCTCCTCCTTCTTTTTCTTCTTCGTGTTTTTCTTCTATTAAGCATTAACCCTAAACCAAAATGTCAGCAAAGGTTAAACGCCTTCTTTATTGAGACAACCTTCGTCCTGTGTTCCAGTAATAAGCCACCTCCAAGTAACAGAAGCCGACCTTCAAGGATTTAGAACATCTCTTAAAAACCAACTTCAGTGTTGGGGGAGATTTACTGAGTCAATGGTTTAATTGGTGGCTCTGAGGGTAAGTCAATTAGCAACACAATCACTCAGTAGCTCTGTTATTTATTCAGACAGCTATCCATCCATCCATTCACTCATCCTAAAATCCATCCATCAAACCATTCAACCATCAAATCATTTAGGCCATCCATTCTACAAGGTCTGGTGGCTGTTCCTTCTCTGTGGCTGGACCAACTGCGTGGAACAGTCTTCCTACTACGCGAAGCACTTGCCATCTCTGGAGACATTCAAGTCACTGCTCAAGACCTATCTTTTTAAACAATCATATTACTGATAATGACATTTAGAACTCGTGAACAGCTCCCTTTTCTTCGAACTCAGCTGAACTACGGCGCTATATAAATCGTCTTACTGTTATTATTATCCATCGATCCATACATGCAAATGCATATCTGCAGACAATCACCGGAACGCCTTTGACGAACGTCTCGAGAAAGTGTAAGAGGCAGTCACCAAGACAACCAGAATCACAAGTTACCAAATCATTACGATTCAAGTGGATGCCTAAAAAATTGACGTCAATTTAGTTCACGCAGATGATCGATACTTCTCTTGCTAAAAAACTGTAATTAGTAGAACCAGTGCAATTAGTGGAATCAGTTAAAGCAATCAAACGAGGATACGTCAGCACATACAACAAATGAAAATCCAGTTTCTGCCTTCCTTATGGGTGTGCTATAGTCTAGTTGGTCAGTGTGCAGTGTACTGGATGGTCAACTGAGAGGTTGGGGTTCAAACCCCACCAAGGTCGAAACTTGTTTAGAGATTTCTGTTCGATTTGAATGCCCTAGTGAACTTAGCTACAACGAGTACACTGACCGTACACTGTCGGTGAAAAAATCAGATAGCAAGACTGGCCATCTACCCTCATATGCCGAGGTCAAGAAAAATGAAGTCGCTACCACGTCATACCCATGGAGCCCCTTCTCTCAGGCAAGCTGAAAGAGCTGCTCTTTTTCTAAAGTTGTTCAAAACTCATTTTATTATCAGTCACAGATCCGAGATTTATAGTTGGTGCTAAAAGTTCATCAATGAGAAAAACAGAAAAAGGTGTTTCTTCCTCAAGTTTCTGTGGGCAGGATCTTACACCCATTACATTCAAACTGCCACTGATTATAGCTTTTGAAAAGTACTTGCTCTGAATTAAGAAAATTAGCCTGCTTATAGCCATTACAGATGTTTACTGAGAAGTCAGACTTCACCAGTAATAAAATAATACAGAAGCTTGCCTGAACATGTTTATAGTATCCAATGAAGCAGTTCATGCTGTAACATGAGCTCAACTGCTTAGCCGTTTACATAATAACATTCAAAAGCCAAATACGATATAGTGGAGCCTGAGAAAGCATTTATGAAGACACTGGATTTATTTGAAAAGCAACCTCCCCTCCCTGTCCTTGGCAGCAGACTGTAGCTATGGTCAAAGTGACATTGGTTATCCAGACCAAAATGGGTCACTCGGTAAATATCATCCATGTCGGAAAGTAACAGACATGACCAGGTTTTATTACAAACTGTCAGCCATCATTATCGCACCACAACAACTAAACCATTAAAGCCGAAACCAAGTTGTTCAGTCATAAAAAGGACCTTTAAAAAACTTGATTAACCCTCGAATGCCCAAGGGGGGGGTCCGACCGGACCCCAGACCCGCTTTTCACGGATAACTTTAGAACGGCTACGAAATTGTAGAAATGCTTTTAGGACATCCTAAAGCATTCAATTGGGCTTCGTATGTTATATTTTGCGTGATTATACTACCACCCTGTAGCCCACAACCATAGCATATACCAAGGACACCCCCAAGATATGCGGCTGATGGTCATACTGGCATATAGTTTGCCAACCCAGAAATAAATTATTTTAACGCACGTTATTGTGAAATACCATATATCAGTCGATTGCAAATTGAATTTGGATTATAACAAGCCAAATCCTGTTAAAATATTCCATTCCTGTACCCCACAACCATAGCATATACCAAGGACACCACAAGATATGCGGCTGGTGGTGATACTGGCATATGGTTTACCAACCCAGAAATACATTTTTAGCGCAAGTTATTGTAAAATACCATGTATCAGTCGAATGCAAATTGAATTTGGATTATAACAAGCCAAATCCCGTACAAATATTCCAATCCTGTACCCCACAACCAGGGAACAACTACATGCGTACAATTGAATACATGCGAAAAATCCCGAAATTGCAAAGAAACTACAAAAGAGTTGGCCCCCTATTAAAGTTCAAAAAAAGTTTCACCAGGTGGCGCTATTGTGAAATACCATATATCAGTCGATTGCAAATTGAATTTGGATTATAACAAGCCAAATCCCGTTAAAATATTCCAATCCGTTCTCCAGATATCACAATGAAAACATTGGGGTCCGGTCGGACCCCCCCGTTGGGCATTCGTGTACCAAAAAATAGCTTGGGCACTCGAGGGTTAAAAAACCGGCTAGGACATCAAAAATGCCATCTTCTGTTGCAATATTGAATTAGTTGCAGCCAAAGCCCCTTTACTGTCAGTAATTCAGCAACATCAAGTGATAGCCCCGCCGTAGCAGCTCTTCTATCTCCTCTCTGGTCTCTGGCAACTGGACTCCGATCTTCCCTAAACATATCTGGACAACCCTCTGACATGACGCAGCGCTCGTGAAAAAGAAATTGCCCTGCGCCTAGCTTTAGTTTAGAGTAGCACCTTAGAATTTCGGAGTTTAATATTACATAGAAACTGGTGGCACAGACGGCTGAATGATCTCTCAGCACACAATTAAGGCCCAGCTCAGACAACCTCTCTTGCCAGCAGACAATACAATACAATAAAACTCCAGTCAATAAGCCAGAGGGTAGAGAAGAC
This sequence comes from Allolobophora icterica, assembly GCA_963556255.1. Lineage (NCBI taxonomy): Eukaryota > Metazoa > Annelida > Clitellata > Crassiclitellata > Lumbricidae > Allolobophora > Allolobophora icterica. Next base: position 30,757,682 of record OY744604.1, read on the forward strand.
CACAAGTCAGATTATGTTTAATGGTAGACTGTCCTAGAAGGATGGTCCAACGAGAACGACAGCAACTGATGTCACCGAAGCATCTACGGGTCTAAAACAAAGCCAGTTTCCGTCATATAAAAAATCGGTTAGAGCACCCACAAACAACCTCCAGCCATACATCACAACATCGCTGGACCACAAAAGCCAGACACCAGTCACACCATGGTCTTTACGATCATCGCACATAGAAACATCTCGTTTTAGGACAAACCGATCGTGACTACGCATCAACAGACAACAAAAGGCTTTCAAAGCGTTTCTCTCAGGCGATTTCCCAGTCTCAAAGTACACAACTGCCAAACAAAATACCCCGTCAAAGGCTGACTCAAAGCTTCTTCTGACATCTATAATATTAAATATTTGTACCGTTTGCAAAGCAGCACTTTTTAAGCTCACACCGTTTAACAAAGCAAAACGATTCTGTCACTTGTGATTCAGTCAGCGCCTGTCACATTAGCCAACTCCCAAACAGTGACATACGTGACAGAAAAGCAAGCACAGAAGTTGTCAGGTGACAAAAAAAATGAGCTATACACTGTGCGCTGGGAGAATAAGTTTACAGATAAAAATTGATTAATGGCATAAACGACAACATAGGTGTATCAAAAACATGCTCTCTATTTTAATCACAGTCTGGCAAAGAAGGGGAAAACACGTAAAATAGAACAGTAAAAGTAGGTTAATCTAAATACTGACAATGGAGGCCTATCAAAACATGGCTTTCCATCGTAATCATTGTACCAGATGTTTATCAGAGTTTAGCTAAGAAAAGGTAAAAATAGGTTAATCTACTGACAATAGAGGCATATTGACAACAATTGTGATATTGTTTTGTCAGGTCCGGAACACCTCTGATTTCATTCACTTTAAGTGGTGCAACATAAATTTGCAATATCAATACAAACGTATAATAGAACAGTGACAGAAGGTTTATTTCTTCCTTTAGTGAACCCCAAAAAATGTCAACAAAAAGTTGTTCAGTGTGACATTACATAGTTACAGGCAGGGTAATGAGGAAGAAACGGTAGACCAAAGCCCCCAATTTCTAAAGTACGGATGGCGATCATGAACAGTTTATGTTGCCAATTCAACATGTAATAATAATCTTAGCTGTGGTTGTATTTGGTTCATACATGTATACATGATCTACTATTCACTCCATGGGGCAGCGCCCGAGTATCTACGTGACTTCTGCACCGGGACTCATACCTCCGCTAGACAAGACCGATCTTCAATACGGAGGATGAGGACGCGCTTCGGTGATCGCGCTTTCTCGGTTGCCGGTCCCCGATGCTGGAACAGTCTTCCACCCGTCATCAGACTGGCCGACTCAGCAGACTCATTCAAATCGAAGCTAAACCCTTATTTGTTTGCTAAGGCTTATCCCGCCTGCTTGGAGTTGTAAGGCGCCCTTGTAGCGGCATGGCCACGTTACGGCGCCATATAAATTGTCGTCATTATTATTATTATTATTATTATTATTATTACTAAGCAAAAAATGAAACTAAACTAAACTATAAAACAAGGTACAAATTGCAGTCCTTTTAATCATTTGAGAAATTGCACAGTTGTTTAAACGTCAAATGTGTTGAGGCAATGTCCAACTTGTTAAAGTTACACTTTCTGCAGCGGGTGAGCAATAGTCTGGGGTGTAGGATAGTGTAGTGGTTAGTATGCTTGATCATAAACTGAGAGATCAGGTGTTCAAATTCGTTCCAGGTCAGAATTTTTTTCAAGATTTCTCCTCCACTTACGCTCCCTAGCCAACTCGGCTACAATACACCGGCTGTAACTGTAGGTGGGAAGACGAGAGGGAGAGGAAGTGGGTACTGACCAATGACCCTCATATGACGAGGCACAGAAAATGAAGTCACTAACACTTCTTACCATTGCTGCCTCTCAGGCTAGTTGAATGGACAGCACCTCTTCTAGTCACAGCAGAGGTGCTTTTAAAAAGAACATGTTCCCCAATTCTTAATCATTGTCCCAGATGTTAATTTGGGTCTAGAAAAGAAGAGGCATATCTGGAATAGATGAGTGAAAGTAGGTTAATTGTAATTGTAATTAGTAACTTCTATTGTGCCAGTATCTAATGCAGGCATCAACCAATGGCACACCAAAACCAAGTTGTATTCAGATTAATGAACTCACAGCAGACGCATATTAACAGCATGTTGACCAATCCTTAACCCTTTAACGATGAGCATGTACTAAAATGCATGGAAAACTAATTCCTCTTCTCATTAAAGGATTAATCAAAGTTCCACGCGTCAATGAAAGTTTATCACAGAATGACAAACGTGAAACAGGAGAGTGAAAGTAAGTAAATCAACTCACACCACAGATGTACAAAGAACATGCTCCATAATTCATAAACAAAGTCTAGCAAAGAAGACGTAGGCGTGAAACAGGAGAGCAAAAGTAAGTAAATCAACTCACAGCAGAGCAGTAAAAAGAACATGCTCCATAATTCATAATAACAGTCTATCAAAGAAGAGGTAGGCATGAAACAGAAGATCGAAGGTGGATTGATCAACTACTCACTGGCAGCACGATGTCGCTCTGATCGTTCTTCATCGTTCGGATCAGACTGAGGTCTTTATTCGTTAGACACAAGCGATATTGTCCTGGAATGACTTTACGTTCACTGCCGCCAAGACCCCTTGACTTTACGGTAACAGGCCACATATGCTCTAAACAACACAACATAATATTGTAATTGCAATTTAAAACTTCTATAGCGCCAGTGTCTATCTCATAAGGCACCAAATTCAAACTGTACTCACGTCTGTATATAGAAAATCAGTTCGTTACGACAGAGAGCTAGCCTATGGTGGATTGAGTCTTAATAATAATACCAGTTATGCAGAAGTGTTATATCTATGTATGCATGCAAATACTTCAAGTATTTCAAATTTACGTATTAAGTAGTTGTGGTGGGGCAAATACCCCAACTACTTAATGTGAAGCAAAGAAATATTGTTTGGTGGTGATTACATTATGTAAATCAGTTCAATACATTGGACTGTATTATTAAAGTTTCTGAATATACTTCTTCACTATTTACCTCTGTCTTACCAAATACAAGTTATATAGCAGTGGGATACTGTTCCTATAGCTATACTCCAACCCTACCAACATATAATAATTATATATATCTACCTTATGAACAACAGAAAAATTCATAGCAAAGTTTTTCTGAATTATAAAAAAATCAACAAAACAGCAATTTATAATAATGATACAACTTTAGTATTATTATTAATAATAACATTATATTATGAAATTTTTAACACAGGTAAAGTCACACAGAAATGGAAATCTCAGCTCAATAGTGTATTGGTTAGAGTGCTGGACTGTCAAGCAAGAGGTCGGGGAGGGTTCAAATCCCCACCAAGGCAGAAATTTGGTTCAATATTTCTGCTCCACGTGCACCTCCAAGCAAACTCAGGTATAATGAGTACACTGACCATACACTGTCAGTTGAAAGATGAGACGGCGAAGAAGAGGACTGGCGAACCGCCCTCATATGCTGAGGCTAAGAAAATGAAGTCGCTAACACTTCATACTCATGGTTACCTGAGGCTAGCTTAATGGACTGCTCTTCTTCTTAGACTAGCATAGACAGTGCCTTCAATGACCGTGATGCTTGATATGTCATACATTGAACAGTGTTCGGCTGTCAGTCAATGGTCTAAAGCTTTGGAATGTGCTTCCCCATTCAGTTGGTTCCGTCAGTTCTTTGATGTCATTCAGATCTAAACTTAAAACTCATCTCTTTCGATTTGCATATCAACCACAGACTGGCTTTTAGTTTCTCTATCAACCTGGCTTCATCAGTCGATTATGATACTTTGATAACAATTTCACCTGAAGCGACGACCCTCGACTGATGTCATCAACTGATGTCATCGACATTATGGTAATGATGACACAGAAGTCAACTGATTAGATCAGATCAGTTTCATCATCATTACAATCACAAAATGTATGGTTTTGTAACACTTAGCAATGGTTGAATAACAGATGTCTTTTGTAACCAGACATATATGTATGTATGTATACATGAATGTGTCTGGTCACTTGTAAAGTGTCTTTAAAGAATCTTACGAGGATGTTTAATGTGGCAATCTAACAGATCCGAAAGCTGCATTTAAGATGCTTTCAAAAAGTTTCTTGAGCTCTGTCTGTAACGAAACAGTTAGGTAGACTCTCTTTAGAAGTCAACGAGATTTCGACCACATCATTGTCTGCTGAAATCAGACATTGTCTTATTAATAATTATTAAACCACCTCAGTTGACTATGCAATCGAAATGTATGTATTACGGATGAAACTCAACTGTAACATGACATCTATATAGAGCCACTCAAAGAAAAAAATCAGAGGTGTTCTCTACACTAGCCTACATGGTGTTAAATCTCATTTACAACTAGATTATCACTTGTCCGCAGGCCCAAGCACAACCGTGGAGCCAAAAAACTGGTTCCCATCAATCTGTGGAGGACCATAAAGTTTTCCATAGAAAGTATTATCCACAGGGAACTGGTGCACGTCAGGAACCACAAGGTGCAATCACACGGAGATATTCTGTGCATATTTTTGTGTGAAAGGGTCCGTTTTCTAACATCTGTTTCTACAGGAAAACGGTTTTAAAAAATGTATTTGTTTTTATAGAAAAATTGTTTATGTCACAGTTTGAATCTATGTCTGCTATGCAGGAAAATGGCAAGAATGGAATCAGCGCCTGCTTTTATGGCAAAATGGTTCACGGTTCAAGTTCTGAAATCACTTGTTTTTTTAGATGGATGCCATTCATCTGTTTTATATAACTGTACAATCGTACTACATTTAGTATTGCCCTCCTTCCAAAGTTCATACGTGCACATTTTATGACCACGAGACAGAACAGTGATAGCACTGAGCGACTGTGTTCGAAAACTTGTTCAAGGTCCCTATACAGTAACCAAGTAGCGGGTAACCTCCAACCCCTATTCTTCACGTTACAGGCCAAGCATTCTAACCAATCGGCTAATGGTCCATTTAACCAAACACATCAGGTAGAGGGACACAGAACATGAGAACACAAACATTAATGAGAATAAAGTGGAGTTATGAAGAAACATGATTTGAAGCAGACGTGGAGGTTATTTGAAACCATGAGCTATCGAAGAAAGAAGACTCGAAGTAGAGATGAATATAGGTTGTTATGGGAAAAAGAGGATTTTAAGGAAGGACAGAGGCGTACTCTAGTGAACAGTTAAGTCACAGAAGGAGATCTTAAGGAGCGTTGAAGGTGGATTGGAAAGTGGTACTATGGAAGACGCAAGATTTAAAGCAGGGAAAGTGGAAGTCTTGAAAGAGGTGTCATGGGAGAAAACTGATGATTTAAAGCAGGGATGGAGGTGGTCTGGAGGGAAGAGCTAATCATAGACAAAGGAGGTCTAAAGGAGAGGAACTGTGACAGATGTAAAGAGGAAATCGACCACCTGGCGTGCACCCAAAACAGACAAGTCAGAAGGAGGTTGCCAAAAATACAGTCTATGAAAGCCAGAGATGGGTCAGGTGGAGGAAGGCGATCTGGAGGCAGCCATCGCATCCAGGTGAACCAGGAAAAAACGGCCGTATATCCGTCAGTTGCGCTGTATGTGTCGACTTAGAGGATTCTAAGAGATCCATCAGCACATTTCTAAGAAGAGAAACAAAATGTTCAGCGAGTGAAACAAAACAATAAGTTAAAGTGCTTTGTTTTCCTAAAATCTATCAGTTTCTTCTCACATCTTTTCGTAATATTTGTCCTTTTTGGTCAAAATTTGTTCTTAATATTTGTCAGTCTGTGTCAACTTTTTTCCCAAATATTTGTCAGTACAGAAGAAGCACTGCCTTACTTAATGATCAACATTCAACAGGACGGACTGACCGATACAGTTTTTACTTTGTGACTCAACTGGACTCATTATGTGTCAGAAAGAAAACAATGCATGCCTTACTCATCAAACTCTGACACACATTAATAATTCAAACTAAAATACAAATGCCTGTTTTAAAAAATAAAAAGAAGGTGATCACTGTGTTTTTTTGTAGTTCAGAGGGACCTCCCAGACTCACCCTCCCCTGTGACAACTCCAGCTGCAGTTGTGTGGAGGGTGGTAGAAGAGGAGGAAGATAGGAATGCAAGATGGAACACAATCCCTCCTCTTCCTTGCACACTTATCATTTGCATCATCCCCAGTCAACATGATGAAAACGGAGGCCTCTACATAATTCACACACTCGTCAGCAAAACATCTCAACACTTGCCCACTGACAGAAATCGTCTGGTTGCTCAGAAAGTTACTGTAATTGTAATTACTACCATTTCTGTAACATTGTCAGTAGCAAGCTACTTCTAGCATGCTTGACACTGTCAACTGTCAGCATTAACTGTTGAGAGTTATATAGTAAGTTTATTTTTTAACTGTTTTTTTTTAAATAAAGGCATTTTGCTTTCTGAATAGGAAGACAGTTCCAGCAACCCAAAAGACCCAGTCAACCACTTTAGTCTTAGTTGCTGTACCTTTGCATTTTTTCTGCTCACTATGTTAGTTATAACTTGAGCACTAGTCAATATGCTCAGCCAACATATGACAATTTTGAGATGTCAACCATGCTGCTTAAATCCAGAAATAATCTCCTTTAAATATTAAATAGGTGTCCTTATTAGCGGGATTATATCCCTTCTGGGCCTTCCTTTGTTACCAGTTTGTTTTATCCAGTGCTTTTTTTCTGGAAAAAAGGTTCCGGAATGGAACAAAAGGTTCCGGAACGGAATAATTATGGGCAGACTAAAATCCAGAGAAAAACGGGATGGGGGTTTGGAGGAGCCCAATAAACACTGGAAACAGTTCAAAACACTGAAATTAAATTTTTTTAAACTAAATAATTTTAAAATAAATAAATTATTTTTAGTACTTGAGAAAGGTGCCGGAACGGCGTTCCGGCTGAAAAAAAGCACTGGTTTTATCAAAAGTCACCCGTAGTTGCCTTGTGCGGTAACAATAAAAAATTATTTGATATGATTTGATTTGCCACTAAACAGGATCTGTCCTGGAATTTGGCATGCACAACAGTTTGGCTTAGAAATGACCATTGATGCTTTGAGTCTTAAAATACAGCACTTGGCACTTTAGACGTTCTTAGATTAGATTAGATTAGACATCTCCCTTCCAATATCATGTCTAGTTGTTTTTCAGCTCTATCAGTTACTTATGTGTTTGTTTACTCCATTTGTTTATTCTACTTATTACTTGCTCAAAGTAAGCAAATCTGAGCCATATGCACATAACAAGTTTGAACTTCACCAGGCTCATCGTTATATGGAGTCCATTCAGCAGGCTAGAATGCGCAATCGTTGGATTAGAGACCCAGAGTGCTACTGAGTAGACCATCGAGTAGATCATCGTGCCACGTATCAGCAGTAAACAGACATAATTCTTCGAAACAGACGGAAGGGCTTGTTATTATAAAGGTCAAAAAACGCTTATTCAACAAACACAACACGGAGTAAACAGGACAACAGGAAAATCCAATCCTCTCCTCTATCCAATCACTTCAGCCACATCCCACCCTCTCTCTATCTCCATGTTTCTCTGTCTTTGTCTCTGTCTCTCTGTGTCTATGGATGTCGCTCTGTGTCTCTGTATCTCTCTCTTCTCCTTACCCACTGTTATTTCCATTTGGCTGTACTTTCAACCCAGTCCAATTCGCCAGCAATTTCCTGCCGTTCTGTTGTGATTTGGCCGAGGAACGTTCAGGTAAACAGCTTAGCCAGCCACGCGGGACAGCAACGCAGTTGGCCGCACACACGTACATATGACAAACACATTCATCACTTCAAACAATTTTAAACCCGAGCGTCCATCGGTTTGGAAAAGTGCATCAGCACACACATGCTGACATAACTCCAGACTCATCAATATTCACCCAAGCGACAAATCCCCGGATGCAGCGATGACGTAACAGTGACGACATCGCAGGAGACGGCAATATCTCTCCAGCGCTCGTGATGAATATCTCCAACCGTAACAAACACTCGTTATTATCTCTGCCAGGAGGAAGAATAACGACAGCGATAACAAAAACAATGATAAATACAATTAATCATAACAATAACCGTCTATCCGTAAATCATGTCGTAACAAGAGAAGCTAACGACAGCCACTCTAAGTGCTTCCTACAGAAAACTCGTGATTGGATAACCACAATAACTACGTACCGAACAGCGGCCTTGCTTCTGTGTTTTCGTCAATGTTCCTACTACGCAATTCGATCATAGTCAAAAGCCAGTCCTGTTGTTCCTCTTCGCTTACGCACGCTATCGCAAAGCAGTCATCCTGCGTGTAGAGCGCAATTGCATATTTGTGCTTTGCGTCCGGTTTAGAGTTTATGTTGAAGCAGTTCTTGAGAGTAATCGACCTCTTGGGCGCATGACCGTTTCGGTATTTCTTCTCGTTGTCGTAGTATTCTAGTCTCGCTGAACTTGCCTTCGACTCGTCTCTTAGTACAAAGTACTTTCTTTTGTTAGTCTGGTTGACAGAAAAAAACACAGACAATATAGTAGGAATAACAATATCAACAATAGCGATAACAACAATAATTGGGAGACTACTTTCCTCCATCACCATCCAACTCTTCAATGCAATAACACTCTGCAGCAATTTCATCACCCAGCAAAAAGCACAGACTAGTACAATCCTCCCCTACTTTTCAAAAGAACTGAGAAATCATAAAACCTTGGGTAAAAATTAATAATAATATATTCTCATCAGACAGATTTACTGCACATCAAGCAACATTACCAAATTACGACAACTGTCAGATAACAGAATTAACAAGATGGCTCAGAGAATAACCAAAGACTGAACAGATGGACCAAAAGCTGAACCATATGTTCAGCTTTTCCCTGTGTCCACAAGCACAATACGAGCAAGAGCAATAACACCTCCTTGTTTTGTGTTTTAGCCTCAGGGTAGACAGAAAAACACACAGATGATAAAGTACTTAGGACTAAATGAGAAATTCAAGATTAATTAAAGATGACAGTCAAAGGCTTATATAAATCAATGAAACAGAAGAGTGTTTCCGATGGCAAACAAACATGCTCAGGACACTGGTGAAGAAACAATGGAAAGCAATAATAATAATAATATTATTATTATTATTATTATCAGTGCTTTTTTCTAGAAACAAAGGTTCCAGAACTGAACAATATATTCCGGAACTGAACAATTACGGAAGGGCTAAAATCCCGAGAAAAAACAGACTGGGGTTTGGGAGGGGTCTCGATATAAACACTGAAAACAGTTCACAACACTGACATTAAATTAAAATAACTAAATTATTGTTTTTATTATTAAAATTTAAATAAATTACTTTTAGTAACTGAAAAAAGGTGCCGGAACGCCGTTCTGGTGCGTTCCAGCTGAAAAAAGCTCTGATTATTATTATTATTGTTATTTTTATTATTACTATTAGTCTATTACTATTATGTGCATTCATATCCCAAAATGACATATGGAACTGATCCATAAATGACTCACGAAACTGACAATCCATTACCGAGTCACAATCTTAATTTAAACTGACATTTGACCATTTAGACAGAGCCCAAAGTCCTCACAGGTAGTCCTGACACAACAACCCAAGGCAACATTTGAATACTATGGTCTGCAACTGCCGTCAGTGTTGACAAAAAAAGAACAGGGAGCTTATCTCTAAGGTTAAAATGCAGCCCGTCAACAAAAGGCCTGACTCTACCATGAGGCGAAAGTACAGGATCAGAAACAAACTGGTCACCTTGTTCTACAGAGCGAACGAAATGACAGTGTCACAAAAATTTACAGAGAGTTCTTTTCTTACATATATTTTACATACACCTCTGACCTACCTCATACAAAAATCCTACCACCCTAGGATCACAACCGACTATCAACATACGGAATAAACTACCCTACTTTACCCTACGGATGAAAGCAAACAAACAAATTTATGCCCCTATGGACTACAAATTAATTTTCTTGGTACAGTCGGCGTCAACAACTGTTATTAGCCGAGAAATGCGTCACTGGCAGATGACAGTCAACATCAACAGCCAAGTTTCGGTCAGTGCGCAGGCACTGAATGATTGGAGCCACAAGCAGCGATCACTGACTAATCACACAAGTGTAACAGATGCACACGAACTGGTTGCCTCTTGTCAGTCAATTCGGGCCAACAGTTGGTCTGCGTTCTGTGAAGCAAGCGAAACATTTGGCTAGGATACCTGTTCAGTGCACTCGCACTATTGCCATAACCATCCACTTGTTACTTTCTGTGCTAAATACCCTTTGGCGGTTCAACCGTTAACTTCCTAATCAATGCTGCCTCTGGTTTTCCTTAACTTGGTGCTGCATATAAATGTCTGTTATTAATTATTCTGCATTTTTAGCACCACTATCTAATGACCAAGCATAAGTCGCTGGTGCTAAGCAACTGCGAGTTAAGGAACCCTTATAGAGGAGGCCTGAACCGTACTCTCCACATTACAAGGCGAGCACTCTAACCAATTGGCCAACATGTCCCACTGTCAAGTGCCTGATTACACTACACTGTAATACATTACCCTGTAAACATTACACTGTATGTACAACACCAGATTACATTTCAGTGCAAGTTATTACGATGAAACAGAGCAACACACACCGGATGATGATAATGTGAACATGGAATGCTGCTGCATCCTGGAAAACAAAATGCCAGAGGAAGTTTTTATGGCAAAGCGGCCAGACAAAACACATAGGCAAGCATACAACCACGCATACGTACACAAACAACCAGCAGGCGCAGTGCAGCCTCCGAATAGCTAAAAGATTCATTGCTTGATTTCATAAATTTGATCAGGTCTCTGATTACATGTACTGTGTTCTTCACTGGCTGCCAGTCCTTCAACACAACAACTCCACGATTGCAATGTGGGCTTGGAGAAGGTTGTTCCTGGCTACATGACAGACTTGTCTCTGGCATTGTCAGCGGTTGACCACATCCTTCCACAGATAGGTTTGCACTGTTCATATGCTCTGCTGTCCTATCTTGCAAACACCGTCAGTTACACAGAATATATATTAATTTACTCAACTGTTCATCCAGACTTTTACTGTGATGTGTACTACCGTGTCGAAATTCCCTTTGTCCCTTAGTCATAATCTTTGCATTTTAAACTCTTACCTTTGCTCTCTATTCTGAACATCCTACTTGTTCTATTGTGTCTCATCAAAGACTGTAAATCGTCACCCATGAGTCAATGCATGTCCATGCCTTATTGTTCAAACAAGTCTGAATTTTCTGTTCTCTTGGAACTATTCTCTTACGAACTGCTCTTGATTTTTCTTCTTTGACTTTTCTCTTTCCACTCGGTCACCTTTTCTTGACATTCCATGTAGAGTACAAGGAGTACTCTGCTCCTTATGAATGGAGTTACTGTATATCATATCATGGCCGATTGGTTATGCTTGGCCTGTAACACAGAGAGTACGGGTTCGAGCCTTGCCCAAGGCAGTTGCTGTGTAGGGACCTTGAGCAAGTCCTTCATTAACAATTGCTCAGCGCCATCGATGTTCTGTCGTATGGTTGTGTGCACATCTGAACTTTGGAAGGAGGGCAATATCAAAACAGCTGAATTGTATTGGAAATTGTACCTAAACTCCCAACTTCCTCTAACACCTGCTAAGCAAGATAACCCTCAGTCAATTCTACAAATTATTACAATGCGTCATATGTAAACACATCAACATCTAGCCCACACAACAATTTTTATCTTTTTCCAGATGGAAAACAACAAAACAATTGTTATCCTTTTTCCAGATGAAACCGGGCAATATGTACCAAAAAAAACACCCATTACTGCTACAGCACAATCAGACGTCCTCCCAAGATTGCTCTAAATTCACATAAGCCAATAATTCCCCATCTAATAGGTTGTTATTTGCCTATCTAGTCCCCGAGGTGTTATTTATGATTCTGTTGTTGCTCTCGTAGTTAAGGTCATCCAGAGTTCCTTCTAACTACAAAAAAGCATTTGACGAGTTCGACAATGTCAGCCAAACGCACATCGGCCTAGAAGAGCTCAAAAATAGAAAAGAGACGTAAGAGTCATGTTCCGAAAGAAGTTCAGAAGTCCATCCCAGTTATTCTATTTCAAATGGCAGGGCACACAGGGCAAGCATGATCCATCATTTTGGAATTTACCAGAGTGAATTTCCCAAACAGAAAAATCACAGAGGATCACATATAAACTTTGGAATTCCCTCCCTGTATCTGTCTGCTTAAACAGCTCCGTTTCTGGTGTCATTCCATGTTCAACTTAAAACTCATCTGTGTTCAGATTGCTTATCCACCACTAGGTCTCGACGGATTGATCTTCTGGATGTTGAACTGATTACAGCTTGGCTTTGGTGCACCATTGGTTGATGCCTTGTGCATTAGACATCGGCGTTATAGAAGTTATTAATTAATTATAATAATAATATATGCGATCATTAATACCTATTGCTTCACTAGAATAGGTCAAATCTTTACCAAAACATATATACAACAGCTGACAAGCAATCTAGCTAAAAGAATACATAAAATAACTTCCAAAAAGTCATATCTGCCAGGCAATCAATTATTACTGGTAACAAACTGCCTGGCACTACCTGAAACACATCTATTGTCTCCACTTCGAGGTTACCAGCCCAACCCCAAGGAAATGGAGCAGTAGAAGGGTGTTCTAGGTACTTGGTAAACTAGGTCTCCCTGGTGTTTCTGAACATACAGCCAGCCAGCCAGACCTTTGCGCTGGTAGAAGAGACTTGTTTATCTGTGTCAAGTCTCTTCAGCTCAAGTGAGCAGGCACTCGACTGAGCTCCACAATGACTTCCACTATTGTTATGAAAGAGTGACGTAAGGCATAATTGTCACAAGGCTCTGACTGAATCCAAAACATAACACAAATATTCCAGTCTCTTCACAGTCATTTGGATGCTCAAAAGAAGCATCAGCTGTTGTACTAACGCAGTACAGTCCCATCAAAATATGTGTACACAATAAACACATGTCAAATGCTGCTGACAGAATCAACCGTAACCCAAAGGCACTTGTTTTTATTCACAACAACAGTTCGCCTCTGTGGTTCTTACAGGGCTGGCCTATTTCAGAGATTTGAATCCTGGTCTGGTACAGGAACCTTAAAAAGCGCGGCACTCATTCAAATGGACAGTGTTGGTGAAGGATCTCACCCCATCAACTGATTGAAAAATGACCAGGATCGAGGCCATACGGTTGCTATAAAAAAAACGTGTACATTTACATTTTACAATTTAACTGCATTGGCTTAAAACAGTCAAACGATAAAGTGGAACCCAGCTGTTCCTGTGCCCCACTAGAGTTTGAGAATGTTAACAGAATGGAGAACAGGATTCCAGATACCTGAAGCAGTTACGGAAGCAGTAGAGACGATAAGAGACATTCAAATCACATCTCAAGACAGATTTTTTAAACTTTCATATGACTGTCATTGATTTTGTAACTCATTTACAGTGCCCTTTTCTTCAGCCTTGGCTGATTTATGGCCCTATATAAATCATCTTATAATTATAATTGTAATTAAGAAAGCATCAAATGAACATAATGCTGTCTTAGACATAGCTCTTCATTGCAGAACATTTCAAAGCACATCATAGCAAACACTTTCATCAAAGGCATCAACTTCTCCATGGGGTTCATCACAGAATGCAACATTCATTCAATGGCAACATGTTATGGAACTCCACCCAACCAACGACTCATTCATTCCTCGTCAGCCTGTTACATGGAACTCCGATGGGGACCGATTGTATACCACAAGACCTATTAGACAATCAAACCCCTTTAACAAGTGACGGCCATTTCCCTGAAGCAGTTAGTGTTCAGAGGCAAAACATGGAAACATCCGTTGCTGTTTTCCGAATAGTCAAACATCCTACAGGGCTTAGCCTTCTTTCCTTTGACCAGCTGGTGAATACTCTCTGGCACCTGAACCGCCCCTTTCCAACCGGTTGCACCTATGTTATTGTCCTTTCAAGATACATACATTCTCTATTCTTTCTCTCTTGATACCAAACGAGATCCCACATCACAGCCTTGCAATCTACGACATGAGCCTCTTGGTCTTTCTCTGCCTGTTTTCCAAACCTAGTCTCAGTGTAATGACACTGTGTGATAACAAAGATCATTAGCATCGCCCTCCTCCTTCAACCAGGCTTGGGACTGGCAATGCCTGGCACTAGGGCAAGTTTAATCAGGTTGGGTGCGTTTGTTGATGAGCTTCTCTTAGACCAGCACCACAAAACTTCACAGAACTTCACAATAACAATCACACCCGAATGTGGTCCAACATAAAGCAGAAAGACTTTCGAATATTTCTTCACATCCTCGGAAAATTACAGAAACACAGCGCCCCCGTGGTTAAACTCCGGTCCCCTTGGTCAGCCGTCGTCAAGCGGGCTAATTAAGCGATGAACACACAGGCCGGAATTTCCAACCAGCCCAAAGGTTGACACACAAACACGGCCGACAGGTTCCCATGTCGGCCAGAGTATTTGTCCGAACCAGCATCGAATAACAACAAGTTTTGCATATATTCCCTGTTCTGCATGTCCTGCTCATCAACATTCTAGACCCCACGACCAAGATTTCCACCACGCACCAGGATATCTGTTTCGGGAGACTCAGCCACAACGGATCCAGTTCCCCTCCATAGTAAATCTGCTTCTGGTCATATTGCTACACATCCGTTTTACATTATTTCTTCACGTGGCACACGCAGTTATTGATTTTGTGCCAGCTGCATAATAGCTCATATACGATAACGGACACAAAATTTCTTATCACTTCTGTAATTTAATGGAATGTTTATGAAATTTATAATTCTGCACAGATTATATTTGAATAACTGCTGCACACATACATGTTCATTTGGTACATAATTTCAAATAAAATGTCCAAGAAGAAAAGCAAGCAATGGCGTATGTTAGCAACACAGGGAACATAAATTATATATATATTCCACCAATGCAGACGAAATGTTGGGTCGTTGCATTATATAAATTATGTTGTATCTTGTTTCACTGTCGTTAAATGAAAACTGGTTCTGTGACGTTATTGCAGTCACTTAAAATTTCTGGAAATCCGATAAAAAAATGGTAGAATTATATTCTATATTTAACCAGAGTCAATATCTAATAACAAACAACAGTATCTAATGACAAAGCAACCATCAAGACATTAAAATGCACACTATCCATGCAAGTGAACTCTTACCATGTGGCACATGGTAGCCGATAGGTCAGGGCGCTTGACTTATAATGCACAGAGTTACGGTTTCAAGCCTCCTCTGAGATGGTTACTATGTAGGGACCTTCATTCACAACTGCTCAGTGCCATTGATTGATGCTTTATCATTAGATAGTGTTGCTAAGTAAATGCCAAAATGATAACAATAATACCATAGTGCATAATTAGTAATTTACTGTAATAGCACAACTTTAATTTGATTAAACCTAATAAAAGGAATAACTGCTATTAATAACTATGAAATATATTAATCTAAATTGTCTAGAACTCTCATACAGTGAAAACAGAATGCCAGGTAACCACAAAAGCCATAGAGTATTTGAAGCAATTAAAACATTCTCAGAGCTAATCATTTCTATCAGTTCAACTTTAAATTAACGACATTGGCATTTGTAGTATAACTTTCTCAATAACCACGCATAAAGTGGACTATTTAATTGCACACAACTCTATTTAAATAATTTTCATAAATTGTAACATAACCGCCATATTTCAACATATATGTAGAATATGTTCATGCACACTGGATTCAATTTCTTCATTCTGCCGTTCAGAATAAAAATCAACAGCCAAGCCACGATATTAATATTTATCCTATATATACTTTTGAAATCAAAAGCAACATGTCAGTGTGGTGTTTTTGTTGTTCACTTGTAACAATTAGGCTATCCGTCTTTATTCTGCGTCTCTGTTGTTTGTACAGTTATGTAATTACATCTAATAATAGTCGAACAAGGTTTATTTGTGCCAGTCGTATATTTCCTCTGAGAGATAGTTCCTTTGAGCCACTCGGTCGCCAGGAAGAACCATAAAGCAAATAACAAGCAGTGATAAATGTTGGTGTCATGTATTTATGGTGTTCAATTGTAGCAGTATCACGAGAGTGTTCGGTGTTGTTTGCAGCGTTATTAGTTCAGCGTTGACAGTTATCTGAATGGCGTCTATAAATACTGGAATAACATTTATTTCTGCTGGTGACATTTTGTCTCTGTAAGTAGCCTACGTAAGTAAATAAGTAAGTCAGCAGCCTCTTTAATAATGCAAGTCAAACGCTCACATTTTACAAAGTAGACTGTTGTTATAGAAAGTTAAGTACTGTCGTTGGATCAGCTGTGGTGGGATGGGGGACAATCTCTTTCAGTCACTAACTCGTCTGGAACAAATAGAAAGTCATCATGCAAGTAAACAGCAAAAGGTTCGCGGGTCACTGAATGCACAGCGTGACCGGTTCACAGGCCAGACCTGGGAACACGCGACGTAAACAACGTCATTAGCCCGATATGAATGCTTGGGCAGGTCAAAGTGTGACGGGGCAAGGGCAAACAACAGCCTACGAGAGAAGTAGAAGCCCATGAGAGAGGGCAATCAAGATCCCGCCCCTCTCTTCACGATCATGCCCCAGTTTCGTGATCCGCTGGTGGCTTCGTCGGTCGACGGTGAATCACCCCAGAGCTATGTGTACCCAATTGATCCACGTGTCTCGATCCGTCTATGTCGCTTTCCGTCTGTTTCGCATGACCGTCTTTCGCAAAGCAAGATAAGCTGCCCTCTGCGTGTCTGCGTCCGTACGTCTGCTGCCTGCTCTTCGTATGCCCCAGTCTGTCTAGCTGCTTCTCAATGACACATGCTCATCTGGCACCTATTCAGACTTCTCTGTGGATCAAAAGTAGGTCAGGAAGGTCCTATGATGTCTACTCCAATGTCCGTCCAGATTTCAATGCTGGTGATTTTATAACACGCACTCCTTTTGGTCCAGTCATAAAACAACCAGTTAGGTAAAAGTCCTAAGTGTTCAAACTAGTATCTGTTGCGTAACACCCTAGGTCATTCACTCAGTTACACAACCCCTCCGACACAGTACAGCGCTCGTGAATAAAGTGGTGCCATGCGCTTCGCTTTTAGGTAGCGCTTTAGAATTTGGAGTTAACGATTAGATCAATGTTAGGATAACCAATTCAGTGTATGAATGAATATGCAATAGTAGAACCACACACACACACGCACACGCACACATACACACACACACGCACACTCACACACATCGTCTTCATCTGTATTATGATTAGTTGTTGTTATCAGACTAAAGCAGGATATGCAAGTCACATCTGGGCAATTGTCGGCCACTTCTCTCCTGATCAATCAGGATATTGGTAAACTCAGAAGTTCTGTGTAGAATTGAATCATTCGAATCCTCTTACAGACACTGGGTCAAGACAAAATCACTGAAGCAGGGATTCCAGTAGTCAGTCATCTAGCCAACTGTTGAACTAGGGTTGTCATGTTTAAGATTTTACTAGGATCCTGCCTCACTAGAACCACACCTACAAGGGCCATTCAGAAGGGCCATTCATTGTTTCACATACATTTCGTACAATCATCACTTCTTACTTGACCCTGACCCTGACCCAGATAGTTCAGCACTGCCCAGAAAGACACCTACACCACTGTGAAAATGTCTAGTCCAAGCAGACACTAGAAGAAGCAGCAGTCCTTAAGCTAGCCCAAAGATGCAGCCATGGTTAGGAATGTTAGCAACTTCATTTTCCTTGGCCTCAGCATATGAGGGTAGGTGGCCACCCTCTCCCTCATCGTCCGATCTCCCCACTTCTATTGAGGACACTTCAGTAGCACCACTAATGTAACACACCCAACACCAATTGACAGTCAATTCTATACAAACATGCATCACTGCATGGTCCTGCATTGGCTCCCTGTACGGCAGCGCATTGAGTACAGGATCGCCTCCTTTGGTTGGCGATGTCAACTGGGTCTCGCACCAAAATACCTGATGGATCTCTTCCGGCCTGTGTCTGCTTCTCAGACTGCTCGAGTCCTCCGCTCGGTGGGGAGGGGGATGCTATCCGTCCCGTTTGCCCGTACTGCTATCATGCAGACCCGCGCTTTCTCGGTGGTTGGCCCGACCATATGGAATGGCCTTCCCCCTGAGCTGCGCCTACATCCTAGGTCTTCCTCTGGTACCTTCTATGACCACCTGAAAACTGCTCTTTTTCGCCGTGCTGGAGTCGGGAGCGCCTCTGAGTAGTTCCCTTGAAGTGGCGCTATATAAATTTACGAATGAATGAATCACAATCTTCTGAGTTCTGACGATAGACTGGTTCAATCACAACACACGACTTACACAAAGTGAGTAACAATGCCTAAGTTACACATGATCATGAGTTGCGTCTTACACATATCAGAAGACTCTTCAACAACACAGCTCAGCTACTGACTGCGCTACGTCAACAGACCCAACAACACCTGCAAGGTGCACTCTCTCTCTCTCCCTAGTTCATTCTTTGACTCACCCACAAACTATTCCAGTAAACAGGACCTGGAATTTTCGGCTGAGGCACTTCTCTGTTTATCCAGTTTCTCAGCAAACCGGTACAGCCAGCAAATCCAACATGAAGAATATTTGTGCATTTATATAGAGCCGTTATCGTCTAATGCAAAAGGTATAATGTACGTGATGATTTACTGATGCCCCATGCATTATGAAAAAGGAGCTAGAGAAATCACTAGATTAGGTTCCATTGATGGTGATGAGCATATCATTCATTCATTCACTCATTCATTCCTTCATTCATTCATTCACTTGGAGCATTTATATAGCGCCTCTCAAAGATAACTACTGATAGGTACATAAAGCTCAAAGTCTTTATTCAGAAGTCAACTTTCAGAGATTCAAACCTGTATAATCTACTTTGAATGGCCAGCTGTCAGCCACTGTGCCACAAACCATATTGTACATAACCGATACTTATCAGAGCCACAAGAAAGCAGCATCAGGAAGACAAACTTGTTCCCCAGCGACCAACCCAGTGTCTGATAAAAATCCCACAAGTGTGGTCAAGAGATTCAATGGGATATCTTTGCAGACAATATCTACAGTGGTTTCGATATTGACAGGACTGTGAAGAAGGTGAAATATACAGAAGCATTGCATTCAGCTCAGTGCAGCAAACATTTTAAAACTGACTTAAAAGAACCTCATTTAGATTTGTCAGCTAGTCACGTGTGCAGTACTTTTGTAAGGTACTTAAAAGGCGCTATATTATGTGTCTTGACACATGCACAGATTAAGAAACAGTTCAGTGTTGAATTTGAATATTCCAGCAGGAAGGGCACCAGAAGGCAGAAGTCCCTCACCAAATGGGCAGATGGAAAGAGAGCATACCATTGTTGGTCTTCCATAGAGATAGTGCAGCAAAGGCAATAAGAAGGTTAGAAATTGGCAATAAAGGCGAATCGAGGCTGATCAGATGAAAGGCAAGGGTAAGAATTTTAGTTAAGCAGACTGGCCATATGGCAATTAGCCAGTTTATGTAGGCAGCCTCAGAAGTCTAAACCCTAACGTAATGTAATTGCACTGATATGTCCTACCCCAGAAGTCTTACTGACCAGTGTAACTGCAACAGCATATATATGTCACCACTCATTCAGTCCTTGTGGTGTCATTAAAGAGGTGCTATATAAACAGCTGCACATATAAAACATACATACTGATGGCAGAAAGGACAGGAATGAGAAAAGCAAATGAGCAATTTACACAGCAACATCAATGAAAGAGTAAGTGAATAAGTCAGATACACCTGAACATATGGCAGATGTCTGTAGCCAGACACAGCCAACTGTATACAACATCTGTAAGACCAACACCAGACACTCAGTAACAGGACATTTTTAAATTAATACACAGATACCAAAATGATCAGTAACCAAAGACCGGTAACACAAAGAGCTCTGTCAAACTATTCAGCAGATCAAGTAATCGCTTGAGCTCTTACTCAGTCCTACATTCAACAGTACATTGCTACCCGTATATCTCCAATACCTACACTTATTTATTACCAACAAATTATATACATGTTATCCAGTAAATCAGGCACATGTGTCAGTAATTATCAAAGAACATCTTCTGTGCATCAATTACAATTCAAATGCACAAAAGCTGAAAGTTTTCAGCTTAAGTTACACATTGCAGTTGGAAAAGTGACCTGAATTTTAAAAGCATCACAGACGCCCAACATCTTCTGAACTATTATGGTCATGTCTGCAAATATCAGACCAGACATTCACACTTACGGGACCAGACAGAGATACCCAAAAGAACTAAATACACTTCATCAGCATTCAGCATAAGAGATTAATGATGCAAGATGGATCTACAGGACCTGAAAGACCATATACACAAGATCAGACCTAGGAGATTAATTATGCAAGACTGATCTACCAGACCAAGTACACATGATCAGACCTAAAAGACCAACATTTGGGATCCATGAGACAAGGCACATCAATGAGACCAGCATTCAAATTTACCAAACACCATACATATCTACCAGACCAAACTGTCTGATCCACTGAAACCAACATTCAGAACACAAACCCAATAAATCAAACCAGCCAGACCAGACATCTCTCAACCACTCCAGACAATCAAATCTACCAGACCAGACAGCAAGCCTACTGCGCTGGAAAAGGCCACACTCATTTTTTTTCAAAATGGATAAAAACTCTTACTTTCCGATCATACTGATAAAGGTGGAGAGCGATTAAAGTAGACTAGATGACCGACATGGATTCTTCCATAATACATATCCAGGTAGAAACATAGTCTAGTGGCTATCACGTTGGACTACCACCAACTCAGAGATGAGTGGTTCAGCTCCCTACCAGGGCAAACCAATATTTCAAAATGTCTGCTGTGCTACCAGAAGACATTGTAAATATCTATACAGAACCCCAACCACACTGTGCAGCCTGTTGAGAAAGTAATAGTTTAGATAACCCAGTAACAGCCTGCTGCTAAGACTGCAATAAAAATTAAATTAATTTATAACAAACAAACTTGTAAAAATTCTAAAAAATGCTACATAACAACTTATGAGCAAGCATTTAAAGCTAAAGCATAACTGGGTCTGTTTTTCAAATTACTATAAGGTTTAAAAATGAATTTTCAAAGTTATACAGCTGCGTTAAACTAATAGAGTAGTATATAAATAGCAGCAAATGACTCAACTGATACAAAGCACTTAAAAAGCGCAAAAGTCAACAGGTCTGCAATAACAGAAAGATATGAAAAACATCTGAAACTGATTGGAAAACATTCAGTGCAAAACAAGTGGTATAATGAGTAAGCCAACACTGTCAGTTTTTTAATGCTAAAGCAGTGTCACAACTACTTGCCGGAAGATTTATGCTACAAGTAATTTTACTAAACAAATTTCCTTATATACAGGTTTTCCACAATACTTCAAAATGTCAAACCATCAAACCTCCAGTTTTAGGGGCAATTAATGTCCAACATATGGGTTCATTTCCAATCACCCACGGATGTAAAACGTTCATTTCATAGGAACCGCTAAGCAGATCAAACCAAGTAATGATTATAAATAATACTATACGTAGCTCTTAAAGAAGCTTCAATGTTTAATGTCATCTGATTGCCTTTATCTGGTCAAAACTAAAACTAGAACTGTTCTTAATGAACGACCTTTTTCGGTTGCTGGACCTAGATTTTGGAACTCTCTATCTCTCTACATGTCTGTTCTGTTCAGTCGCTTCATGTCATTTCATTCTCAACTTAACACTTACCTATTTCAAACTGCTTAACTTCCACTTCCACTCTGTCTTTCAGACTGATCTCCTTGATGCATTGTGCAGCAGACGCCAGCACAATAGAAGTCACTAATTAAATTTAAATTATAAATTACAATTGTAAATTACAATTAAATTAACGTACTGTAGAAAGGTCTGCTTGTATGTATCTGGACTTTTATGAAGCACATTTTACAAACCCTCTGAAAAGTGAAAGCTTCTTTACAGTAAACTCAGCCGAGAAATCCTACAGGGAACCAGCCAAAGGTAGACCAATAAACATATCACTCAGAGAGTTAATTAGTTGATACATCATACATCAGACAGAAGAAGTGGCTACTGAGCATGCAACTGCAACCACCAGGTGGTTGGCCACTTCTACTTACAACTCGGCTTCTTTCAGCAATAAAAATGCACACACAAAACCGCAGAAAAACTGAAACAGTTGAGGGTGATGCCCAGAAGAACACAATGACACCATTCAGTGGCCTGAGAGGCACCTGTTCAGACAGCCGTGTCTTCACACACTGCTGTCTCAACAGGTCTGGACATATAGTCCTCACAGCTACCCCATAACCGATTTTGTTTTTTTGCCGATTCCGGATAAGACTCCGATTAGTACAAATAACTGTGTTCTTAAATCTGTCATCATTGGCTAATGGCTTGGCATCAGCTACAGGTGCAGTAGATACAGGGTAGATGTAAGAAAACAACTGTTATTAATCGATATTCCAGATATGGATAATTCCGGATAGTCCTAAATCGGCAAATTCGGTTTACCGATCCGGATTTCGGTTATGCTCTACTCACAGCACTTTTGAAGGGTTCCTAAAATGCACTTTACAACAGTCTAGATACATACATATTACATACATGTTTCATCAGTATTTCATCTCAGTCTACAAAGAAACGGCTGATGGCTGAGCCGGGGTAACATGTAACTGTAATTGCAAAATTGTAATACAAATTTGAACAGCACCTCTTCAATATCAGCTCCTCAAAAGCTTTCTCATCCTCATAACAAAGAACAATGTTTGAACAGAATGGTTTCAAGTGCTTACACAGGCACAAAGAAATACTAAGAAACTCGTGTCATAGGTTGCTGAACAAGCTACCCCAGACAGACCACCGAGGAGCTCCTATGATGCACAGCTCCGATGAAGAGGAGAAAAGCAGTCCCTTCAGCTAGACCTGAGACAGCCACGTTGTATGAAGTGTTAGAGACTTCATATTCTTAGCCTTGGCATATGATGTCGGGTGGCCAGTCCTCTCCCTTGCTGTCTCATCTTCCTGCTGACAGTGTATCGTCAGTGTATTCCTTATAGCTGAATTTGCTAGAGGGCGTACGCTGAGCAGAAATCTTGAACCAACTTTCTTACTGGTAGGGATTTGAACCCCAACCTCTCGATTGACAGTCCAGCATGGTAACCACTACACTATCGAGCACCCTGTTCCTATGATCCACTATAAAAATATATGCTGGCAGAGTAACTAATGTCTGACCAGGCTCTATTACTGATGACAACATATGCTTAAGTCAGTTGGCTCTTAGCATGTTAGAAATACATGCAGTAATGATCTGGTAAAAGAAACGAATAGCATTTGCTCAGCACACATACAGCTTGGATTGAAGTATTAGAAACCATGAAAAGCAGAGCACACAATGTCAGAAAGCACTCTTAAAATTGCCAAAATTGTCTATTTATGCATTTATTATGTATTTATTAAGCGCCACTATCTAATAACAAACCAACAATAGATGGCGCTGAGCACCTGAGAGTGAAGGCCGTGCAGAAAGTCCCTGCACAGTAACCATCTCTGGGGAAGGCTCGAACCCTTACTCTCTGTGTTATAACGCAAGCACTCTAAACAATCAGCCATGTCTCACAAAGATTAGCAGTGGCAGATGATAATGCTAATCGAGTGCCCTGTGTACAAGAAGTGGACTGTTTTAAATGAAATTAAAACTGTTTGTATTCTCAGCTCATGACTGTTGTTGATTTTGAGAGCAAAGTTCAGCAACCTATGCACCCAAACACCAAAGCATATCAGTATTCAATGGGGTGCTCTGCCATTAGACAAATACATTAGGTCAGGCTTTTTTCTGGCTGCATCAGTTTCAAGAGTTCTAACCTTGAATTTCGAATGCAGTACTTAGCATAAAACAAAGCTCCCGAAAGTAGGTTGGCGCATTCCCAACTGGGACGACCAATGGTCAAAGTTTGAAATACCAACAACAACCCCAACATATGCATGCAGAATGAGTTCCAGTAGCCCCAAGGGAGACCCATATAGAGTGCGTGCACTATGCCCATTCATCCTACTCATGCTAAAACCATGCATAAGACTAACTAAATCACTGGTTACGAATAAAAGCAGTCCTTTAAGCTAGCCTGAGATGCAGCCATGGGTATCAAGTGTTTGCGACTCCATTTTCTTAGCCTCAGCATATGAGGGTGACTGGTCAGTCATCCCCCACAGTCTCATCTTCCCACGGACAGTATGAGGTCAGCATACTCATTATAGCTTAGTTGGCTAGAGGTGCAGGCGAACCAGAAATCTTCAAGAAATTTCTGCCCTGGTGGATTTGAACCCCGACCACTTGGTTGACAGTCCAACACACTAACCACTAGAATATCTCACAACCCCTAGAAAGAAACCTCAAACTGCACAGTTTATACCAAAAATGGTATTCAAGATTTGCTTACACAAAGAAGGCAAGAGTTGCATGCTCAGAGCAGGTTAGTTTAGAGTCTAAGAAATTGTAAACTGAATCTCTCTAACCAGAAGAACCAAGAGTAAAAGCAAAGCATACGTGTCACAACACGTAAACGCCCCAAGAATGACACCACAAATGCCTTACTCAACCACAACTCAACACACAAACAAGCACCCAATCCAGTCTAGTAACTTCATGAGACCACTATATGACTCACATAATACACTGAACACCAGTAGTCTCTAAGTACGAAGTAAGTAAGTATGCAATAGATTTGTTAATTTGTCATATGCCCAGCAGCTGAGCAAGAAATCTTAGGCTTAAAGAGAGGCAAACTGGTATAAAATATACTCTTGAAAGCTATTGGAACAGCTTATGCAAATTGAGCACCTAATGACCAAGAACAAGTCATTGACATTGCCATCCTAATCAGCCTAATGACTTCTCATTACTGATAGCACAACTGTTCAACTGAATATGCTGAAGATTTCTCTAAACAATTGGACTTCACTATCCATGTCAAGCAAACTCTGACCACAGTGCGATAGTACAGAACCAAACACACTTACCAAGAAGAGGTGCTATGTAGATCTGTGATTACAATCAGAATAGTGCTTAACACAGTTCCAATCACAGTACCAAACATGCTTCAAAACACTTCCCATCACAGTACCAAACATGCTTCAACACAGTTCCTATCACAGTACCATGCTTCAAACCTACATTCTTGCATGGATTTGAGAAGAGGTGGGTATTATTCATAACTGCAACAGACCCTGTGTAAACTTGATAGATAAAAGACAATGTATGTAGTACTTGACATGTGTGCAATTTATGCCACACCCTGTGCTTTGCGATCAAAGCATGCCCAACACTGAAGCAGCAAAAAATTGCGTTAAACAGTTATATCTGGCCACTGGTCAATCGAAGTGCTCAAGTCGATCCACAGAGTTAGTCTCTTGAGCATTTAAACTGAGCACGATTAGCCTTGTGGGAACATGCAGATATGTCCAGCTAAATTCAGTCCTCCAAATATGGTAATAAGGGCTTAGATCAACAAACACATGAGAGAGAAACACATTCCACGCATAATCTCCTATCAACAAAGCACAGCAAACATCCAACTTCTGAACGCTGGTCAACAACTAATTGTGCAGGCTTTCCCACAACCTATGGAATTTATATACCCTACAGCATGTCGCGCACAAATAATAACCAATTTACTGTCAATGTGAAATACAGTGAAATCAAATTCGGCTGTTGCACATTGATGTTGCACAATAATTTTATACAATGATGTTACACAATGATGTAACATTTATGCTACACAATATATATACAACAATGTTATACAATAATGTTACATAATGATGTTATACAATGACGTTATACAATGATGTTACATAATGATGTTACACAATGATGTTATACAATGATGTTATACAATGACGTTATACAATGATGTTACAACTGTAATGTTCCTCAAGCGAACACAAAAATGGATTGCATGGAGAGCAACAATTTTGATTATAAATATCATATAAGATCTTTGACTCATCATATGCCAAACATGATCACAAGTTCACTTCCATTTCAACAGTTCACATATTCCAAATATTACTATAAAATTTTATAACATATGACGGTAATCAAATTTGCAGCCACAGAAATCAAAGGACAAGAATATCTTCCCATATGTGCTTGCCTTAATTCTAATTGTGAATTTATACGGCTCCACTTGTTGGTCTTCGACAACAAAGAAATCTCCAAGCTCCTGGTTAGGTTCAGTGTGCCTCTGACGAGTCTCTTTTTAAGTGGTGCTATATAAATTTCCAATTACAATTACAGTTCAAAGCGACTACACTGGTTTGTTCAACTCAATCTTTGGGTGCTACGACCTTTTACATGTCTTGCATTGTTTGGTATTGGTGAATTTATACAGTGCCTTTTCCAGAATAAGCCATACATCCATTCCTGGCAAATCTAAATAGGTGAAAAGATAAGTTAGTAATTTGTAACTGCATATTTAAATAAAGGCAGAAAACTCATCAGAGTTGGTGGACATGATGCTCACAATTCCAATGCTAAACAGACTGCACATTCATTTTACCAGGCCACATGTCGGACATCTGACTACACAGCATTATGATGAAATAGAATAGTCTTTGATCGCTTGTGATTGTGAAACAGAGGTATAGAAAGGATAAAACGCTCATGTCACAGGTCACACGGAAGCCCGTTCCAGAATGCGAGGCTGACCATGATGACGTAATGTACCAGTAATGTTTAATGCACCAGTAATGTTTAACAGGCTACCATCCCCATGGTCTACAGAGGGATCAAACATTTACGCACAATCTCAATTTGTGGCAACAAGGACTAGGCACAAATCAGAAGAAAAGCTGATTCATTTTCTTAAGTTCTGTTCACTTCCTATATGTGTCAGATATATATGGCCTAATAAAATGATTGTGTTGTCCGTTTAACATTGGAATTGCAAGCATTTTGTCCAACACCGGTTCACAAGAGTACAATGGTCGACTTTCAATGACGCTTATGATATACTCATATGGCAATAAAACTTTATTACAAATACTTGTACAACAAAAAAATTATATTCTACAGAATTACCCATCTGTTGCCATGAAATGTTATATTCAAACCCGGTCATGGTTTACAGCAGATCTTTGCAGTGGTTATTTTATGGGTACAACTGGTGATCCGATAACTGCTACTCGCAGTTTGGAGAAAACCCATTTTTCTCTGGTGTGATTTGAGTGTAATATGCACTTCTGGACCTATTTGTGCAGAATTCTGGATACAGTTATTTTTACAATGTGATCCATATTGCAATAAAATGTGCTATAAAACAAATGGATGCGTTATTAACTGCTGCAAGAATAATTCCAGAAACACAGATCAGTCCACTTCGGAATAAACAAATTCCCAGCGAACAGGTGCAGCTTTCACATGCTGGTCTCCACAAATCAACAGCCTCTCCAAACCAGACCATTTGCTACACAGTACTGGAAACATGGAAACACCAGGTCAAGAGCTTCCTTGGCCAGGTCAAGTGGAAGTCCAGAAGATCATAGATCGCCTCAAAATCCACAAAATATTTACTCACACACCAAATTTCATATCAAATATTAATCGTTTCAATAGTTACATAAAACTGTGGCTGGGAACTAACGAAGCTGAACAATATAACACAAACTATAGTTTTAATGCAAATTAAAATTAGTAGCAATTTTTAGGTTAATTACCTATATCATGATCATCAGAAAGATCACATAGCATAAATATTAGTTGTATATCATATTAATGTGATATCCAAAGCCAAGAATGATCCGTTATACTAAGGCCACAAAATGGTACTTAACATTACACTAGAAAATGTAGCCTTGTTACTTGAGCAGAGTATACTTGTAACTCAGCAAGTTCTTAGTATAATGATGTAAAATTGTTAACTTTTAACCGAAGACTTATTTTTCACTGAAATTCCAAAATAGCAAATGAATTAAGTTATGCCAGGGTTACGTTCATTCAAACCCACAGACACAGTAAAGAGTAAAGAACACTTTGTCTTCAGAGCCTTAAATGCTGTTAGATTTGTCATTTAGGTTCAACGCCAACACAAAAATTGACAAACCCGAGCCATGGCCAGAAGTGAAGTATCTGCTAAGATTGCTTTTCAATCCTGTGTGACCACATTTAAAACCTGACCCCAACACTCCCTTATCCACATTTTGGAAGGCAATAGTAGTAACACCTTAAAGTATCTACCTTCCATTACCTACATGCCTCACCTCACTTTGCTTCACATTACTTTACCTTACAACAGCAAAACATGTTGAAAACTGTGAATACAATAAAGATGTTGCAAGTTAAGAAATGTTTACAAGAGGCTAAAGCTCCATTCTCGGACCTAAGTCAGCAGACATATCAAGTACTCCCACAGCCAACAGCTGCAACACAGTAGTGTCAACAACACAACAAAAACAATCCTACACAGTGGTATCATTATCCTGTAATAAGACTCGCCATAGGCCAGTTAAGTTACCTTAATTTTTATCAGATGGCCCATTTTCCGAATGTCCTCGGTCGTGCTTGTCGGAGGGCCGGCCATGGTGGCGATCACTCCTCTCCAAATCGTAAAGTAAATTGTAATACAGCCTCAATCGTTACGATCCACACTGTTTCAGAACAGAGAAAAACGAAAAATCTTTAGGTTTTACGCAATTCCACAGCCGTCAGAATCGCGAAGTATTGCGCGAGACATGCCGCTGAGAACTTGTCCGAGAACCAAGCTGTACGCAGAAACGACACGCGGAGCAAGAACCTTTTTATTTCACGGAAAATTAATGAAAAACTCCTTCGGATTTGTTCGAGTAGAACGAATTCTACTGGCAAACGCCAAGTTACGGTCCCGACGAATATAAGCTTTGATACGCCGGGTCGGTCGGTCGTCTATTTTCGGTCTATTGTGGGTCTGGTCGGTCGGTCGTTTGCTGGGTCTAACTGTCGGTTCTTGTAAACAAAAACAGCCCGTCATTCTGCACCGCTACAGCCGTCCGGTTGTCCGTTTGTCTGCACGTCTCGCTCTCGGCGTCGTCCGTCCGTCTTCCCCCTCTAGACGAACCAACGCCAAAGTAAGTGCGTTTTACGCTACATGAGACTGACGCGCCCGACCGGCCGCCAGAATTGTTTTCATCCGAAATCTCGGCAAGAACGCCTTCAGATGTTTACGACAACCAAGCACAATAGAACATATCATAATACATACAATTATACACACGCAAACATGCCCACACACACGCACAGCATGCCATAACTTTCATACTAGACTACACCAGCAATGCACCAACTTCACACTGCACTAGGCCTATACGTACGCATTCTACGAACCTTCATCGCGCAATTACATCCCAAATAATTAATTACTAAGATTACATATAATATACATACCGTCTGAACATTGTACGCCGTATACATGTACGATATAGGTCTCCACAACTGATATCGTTAAACGGCAGACAGTTCGTATTTTTATTCGACGATTAGCATAAACTAGTAGGTCGTTTTATCAGTAGGTATTTTATGCGATGTACTCCCTCTTCGCACACCCACACACAATTTGCTCCAGTAGTAGTAGTAGCCAGCTAGTGGTAACAATAGTAGTAATAGTAGGCCTCTGTTGCGACTATGGTCAGGGCAATTATTATTCGTAATAACTCATTCTCCAGTAGGCCCTGACTTCGATCTATGGCGAATACGAAGAACCTTTCTACATTCGAATCGCTAAAGTACGCCGAACTGCCGGGGCCTACTAAGCTTGGCACGGTGTGGGAGTGCGACGTGGAGTGGGAGTAAGGAGCGGACGGGAGCAGTTGCCCGCCCGCCGATGGACCGTCTTGACCGTCATTACGTAGGGAAAAGACTAAGTCGCACCAGGTGCTGTACGAGACTTTAAGTCAACTATGACTATACACAGCATTTAACAAAAGCAGAACGCTCAGCATGAAACTGAATTAAAACCTTTTCAAACTTACCTAACGTAAATAAGCCGTAATCGTATCATACTTAATGTAATTGTTTCGTATTACACAACCAACAACAAGCCCACAGGTCACGTGCAGAGACTATCGCGTAAACAACTACAGCGCATGCGCGAACAAGAATT
Organism: Allolobophora icterica; assembly: GCA_963556255.1. NCBI lineage: Eukaryota > Metazoa > Annelida > Clitellata > Crassiclitellata > Lumbricidae > Allolobophora > Allolobophora icterica. Next base: position 30,788,116 of record OY744604.1, read on the forward strand.
CGGCCGCGTTTTCAACCTAACACTGAACGATAGCCAAACTATCGCTTGAGAATAAAAATTTATGCCTCGATTCTTAGTGCTTTACTCAGAATACGGGTTTCGTTTGACAGACGTGATTTGGTATGGTCTTTTTAGGACATGACGCTACCGCTTGGTCAGAAATGAGAACATTCTGTCTTGTTTGCTGTCATATGCTTAATTTGACTTCTATAATTTCCTTCGTTTGATTGTACGTCGAGGTGACAGACTGTCTGCGAGAGGACGACGCAGAGTAAGAAAAATCAATTAAATCGTCGGTGTATCGTAACAATTTTAAAGTTTACCCATTCATTTATCAGTGTGGGATACCATATTGACCATTTATTTTAAAAAAATAGACATTGATACATCCAATGAAGGGTGATACATCATTGATACATCCATCGTCGCTATAAATGTAAATGTAAACTCAAATGTAGATCTCGAACATATCTCGGCGCTGCATGAAAGCCTGGTCGGAGAGACCAGTCAGATCAAGGATACAACAGATCGTTTTCGGTGCCAGGTGAGAATCCGGGAGGGAGCAAGTATCGTATTACAATCTAGGACACACGCGTGCCTGTGCGTGTCAATAAGTAGACTGATTCCTACACCACTACTCAGAACAAGCCAAGAGTTTCACATATGCTTGAGTGCTAACGGTCATTAGGTCCAACATGCTACTTCAACATGTAGTTCATAATCGAAGGCTTAACGCATAGGCAGACCACGTGCAATCTGTGACGAGAGGTGTCGCAAGTGTCTACAGTTTGAGCGCCGTTCGGCTGTGGGTTTTAGTTTTCCTGTTAAGCATTTGGGTTTTATTCACACCCTGTGTAGAATAGGAGCGAACTCTGAGAGTGACAGTGGTCTGTGAATTTGTTAATTGAACCTCTCTTCATGCAAGTGACAATGACATGTGAATTTGTGAATTGGGGCTCTTTACATGCTGACGACTCCTATAGGCTAGTGCTAGTTTTTACAACCACTCACCGAGTCTTCCACTATCATAACAGTAGCAACTATATATGTACTATGTCTATTTTCGTGGCCTTGTAGACTACACTTTATAAGGTACATGACTGGTTTAACATTCCATAATCATCTAAATCTTAGGCAGTTGCAGAAACCGAAGCCACGTGTCCACAGCATGAAAAGACGTCATGGAGATCACAGGCTTTAGTAATTTCCACAGAGCAAACGGCTCCAACACCCATGTTCGTTGGACCCACACTGGCCCCATAGCAGACCACCTGTTGTGACCAGCACCCCAGTGTGGGCCTATATTTTATTTTATTTATTTATTTATTCCGGATATTTCTATAGCGCCTCTTGAAGTCAACTACTACTCAGAGGCGCTCCCGACTACAGCATTTGATACTGTGCCGGAATTTTCACGCCGAAGCGCCACGAGCAATTGCGAGTGAAGGACTTGCCCAAGGTCCGTACGCAGCGGCTAGAGTGGGATTCGAACCTGCAACCCTCCGGTCACAAGGCGCCGAACTTACCACTGAGCCACCACGCCCCACGATCTATTGCATATACGTGTGATTAAACTTTTTAGGCTAACCCTCTGAACCCTCCGTCATTGTATACATATTGATTCATCTTCTTCCACTTGTCTCTTACCGCTCCAATTCTATACACTCAGAGACGTCATTTCAGCTTTTTTCGGGGGGTGGGGGAGGGACGTCATTTGAGCATCACTTTTTTCTTGTTTACCTCGTTCTTCTTCCTCCTTTTCTTGTTCCATCCTTTTTCTTTTTTTCCAAAATCAGAGGGCAAATGCCTCCCTGCCCCCAAATGACGTCCACACTACGCTACTCTTGTCCCTGCCACAACGCTTGTCCACAACACTTGATGGGACACACAGACTCCTGAGTGCGTTCCATATGGATCCCTATGGTCCCATGTGGGCATGGTGGCAGGGACTTCCACCAGCCTCAGTGGTGAATCTTAACCTGGAACCGAACCTGAAGCTGATTCCCGCGGCTTATCTCTCTTTGGGCGATGCAGACATCTTCAGATTACGACTACGATGTTTCGTCATCGTTATCCGTTTCTGTCCGCCTGGATGCATGTCCGTGTAGCTCTCCAGCTACGTTTGTGTATGTGTTTTCTATGTTTGCCTGTCGCGGTGCGGCGGTGACGATATTGCTACGCGTGCCTCGAGACTATTCGTTTCTTTGTCTGTATCCGTCTTTATGGCATCGTCTATATCATTAGATGGATGGATTTTTGTCTACCTCTGTGTGTGTGTGTGTGTGTGTGTGTGTGTGTGTGTGTGTGTGTGTGTGTGTGTGTGTGTGTGTGTGTGTGTGTGTGTGTGTGTGTGTGTGTGTGTGTGTGTGTGTGTGTGTGTGTGTGTGTGTGTTTGTGTCACAGTGCTACGTCTCTCCCGCCGTAAATGTCCTCTCCATTTTTTCCGGTAACCCTGGAACCCTGGAGTGTTTGCTTGGATGTTCGTCTGCGTAGGTTCGCCTCCACGGCCAAATGTCTGTCTCTGTTAGTTCGTATATATACTGATATCGTCCTATGCTTTGGCCTATATGGATGTTCGGGTCTGGTAAACAGGTTCATAAGGTTTGTTGGCAGGAAGAGCCTGTCTGGAAAACTGTAGAATCGACATCACGTGACTGCTGGAGCTGATGGACGAAAACAATGTATTCTAAATCGGTGGATTGATTGCTGTGATTCCGGATTTAGACTTCGTAAACAAGAGCCATGCGGTGTTAACCTAACCAGATAATCCGGGTTAAACTTGTATGCGTCATCACCATCGGGGTTGATAGGAAGCTAAGCTGCAGATCCAATACATATATTTATTCTAATTAGTAGTTGAAAATAAGCCGGAAATTACTTGAGAATATAATGCGTCAACATTGTCGCGGACAAATATGTTATTAATCCGTCATGTTTTTAATTCGTACGTAGTTCATACTCGCTCGTAACAGAGAATTTGCAATAAATGGGCTTGCCATATTCCCATGTACACGATCGAAGAGCCAGAAATAATTTTCCTGTTGCCCGAAGTAGGCTAACAATGTTGATTCCTACAGCGATTTTAAGGCAAATATAACTGTGGTAGGCCCTATTAAGTGGTTCAGAAGATATGCAGCAATGTTAGAGGCAAGAATTACGACTCCTCTCCTTCACAATACCCTTAGTAAAAGGTGTCATTAGGTGAGGTATACGCAGAACTAAGTGGGTTTCATCCATTTCAAAGTTGTTGTTATGGATAAGGAACCGCCTTTCAGCAAATCCTCACAATAAACGTAGGTTCATTGCGTAAACGAGTCATTTGCGGAATGTGTGTAATAACTGTGTTGTCTTGGACCGAAATCACGAAATGCAAGCAGCTCATGATTATATGGATTTATCACAAAGCATCCGATGTTCATGCTGTGAGATTGCTTTGCTAACAAAGGAGAAATGAGACAAAGACAATAATGCCCGACTTGAAAACGTAGAGTTAACATCTGCAGACTCTACAAGTAGGCCTACTGTAGCCTAAAGCCTATAGGTCTGTTTAATCTTGAGCTCGGATCGCACTTATCAAGCCAATTAAGACAATTAAATCATAAACAACAGAATTTAAATTATATACGGGCCTACATAGGGCCTATATATATATAGCACTATCGAAATGTGAAAAGTTGAATTAAAACGCAGATTTTTCAGGTTGTCCCACTTTAACGAATATTCGAATGACATATGCCATGAAAGATAGGCCTAATAACTTCACGTGCAACAAAAAACCTTAAACTAAGCACATGGGCGCCCGCAGGAATTTTTGCAGGGGGGGCACAACCATGTAGTAAAAAAAAATTTAAATGGAGCGAAAAGCTTGTTGGCATGCCCATATTTCAATGTGGGACCCACGAGGCCATATGGAACTATGGACGAACGTTAATGGGCATACTTTGTAAGAAGTCTTAATGGCACCTATATTTCATTTTAACAACCCGCCATCTCGCGAATGATAGGCTGAGTCGACCTTTGGGAGGGTTGTGGGAGGCGATCCCGCTACCTACTGCTCTGCACGCCAGTGATGTTACCACTACTCTATGGACCCTCCCCCCGAATGTATAGATGAGCACTTACAATGACAATTACATGTACTTGTCACACACAACCTAGGTCCCACATAGTCCGTACTTGGTTCTATATATATATAACTGCAACCATGAAGAGGTTAGAACTGTAAACGTGAGTGTAGGCTCGTTTCAAAAATCAATTCATTTAGATAGGCCCCTGTCTTCAGTGGCTTCTATCCCCCCTAAACAACCGGGCTCAATCCCTCTCCTTCCCCCTCTTTCACAGAACCCATAGATAAGCTGGAAGCAATCCCGACTTACTGTAAAGCCGTTCCATACCTCGCCTTCCCTTCCTCCCCTACCCCTCCCACCCCATCCCTCACCCCTTATCCCCTCTCCCTTTACCACTCCTGCCTTCCCCTTCCATCCCCTTGAAGCGGAGGGGTCCGGGGTCCTCCCCGAAATTTTTTTGGATTTCTACATTGCCGTAGGTGAGTTTTAGCGCATATTTGGAGAAAGAAAACTGGTTTTGGGAAACTATACATTTTAGTTCAACTGAACTGTTGAATTAATTTTTGTAGGGCTCCCAGTGCAATGTAAAAATGTTATGGGACAGACTGCAATATATATGGGGCAAAATTTCCAAAATGTGGGACGCATGCTAAAATACTGGGCAATATGGGACACTGCTTAGCAAATATATGGGGATTTAAAGACTGCATCATGAATGGTGTAATGCAGTGGCAACAGGCTCCTTCCCTGCCTATCGCAGTGTTAGGCCTACCCAGTCGACAATTATTTGCTGGAATATATTATCAAGATTGATAATCCCATTTTCACTGCACTACACGACAATAATTGTAGCATTGACCAACTAGTTTTTCTTAATCAACAGGATTATGAACGCTTTTTTCAATTTTTAGGCTTTCTTGGCATCCTACATCAACAGAAAAATAGCGGAACATAATGGTCAATAGCTAAAGAAAAACAAGTAATAATGATACACTATAACACTGCTTAGACACTGTAAACTAAGCATAGGTGTAATTTGTGGGAGGTAATCTAAAATGTTCGGTCCTTGGATGTTGCAGGACAAAGCATTTTGCTGGCCTGAGTCAGTACTGTCAGTGGAACAGAAGCATCCATTTCACTGGAGGGGGAACTTTCCCTCTGGCACAAATTGGAAGCAGTGTGCTTCCTTTCCCCCCTCCCTACGTCGTAGGCCCTGCACAGAACTGTGAGCAAAGACTCGGTAAGACTGTAACTTGTAGGGAGTGTGATAAAAATTGAAAAGAAATACTTCCCCCCCTGTTTTTCACTGGGCTCAACTTGCGCCCACCCCGAATAGGGATAGAAGCCCCTGCCTGTCTTACTCAACATTTGCGCAGACATTAGATTTATCCATTTCCAATTAGGCTGTATTTTTATCTCGGCCATTGCAATTAAGTTCTTGACATTCTACAGATATTAATTTAACCCTCAATGGTTCCTTGGGGTGCAATCTGCACCCCCTGGCCGTTTCTATGGCTACTCAAGTGTTATTATTAAAATTTCAGCAGTTATCTTCTAGGACATTGTAAGTGTACCATTTTCCCCTATAGTCATGCATAAAACGAAAAAAAAGAGTTTACGTCAATTTTTGCCAGCACAGGTTCATCAGGGGTGCAATTTGCACCCCCAAATTATGACGTTGATAGGATGAACAAATTCAGGTAACTGGTGCTAATTACTGCAATAATTTGTTATGTTATTATATTTTAGAACACTTCCTGATATTTGTTTGACCTTTTTAGAAGTCAGCCATTTTGTTTTGCTTACATTTCAAGTATTAGAAAATAAATAACACCATGGCTAGGTATTCCACAGCTGAAGCTCTTTGACTGATTATGGAAGAGGATACAGAAGTTGATGAAGGTGAAGGTGATGCCGATGATAGTGAAGATGGAGATTTGCCTGAAGTTGGTACTGCCTCTGATAAGGAAGATCATGTGTCCGAGGATTTCGACGAATCAGAAGATGTCAGTGCGTCTGACGAAGAGCAGGTAAATGAACCATCTACTACACGGAATACAAGAGGAAGAGGTCGTGTAAGAGCTGGTACTGCCCTGCTCAGAAGACCGATCATGGATGCAATCCAACTTATAGAACTGGACTCTGGAGAATTCGAAGCAGGAACTGAGATACCAGGTAAAGTGAAGAGGACACAGGGACATTGTCATCTGTGCCCGCGCGAGTTTGACAGGAAGACGCGCAAATTCTGCGATAAGTGCTGTAGGCCTGCTTGTCCGGCACACTCTGTCAATGTATCAAATGTGACAAATGTATGTAACTGAACAATTTAGATATGTCATTATGTTTATATAAAATACATGGTATTCGATTACCGGTAGACACAGCGTATCCTTGATTTATATTCGAAAAACAAATAGGGGGTGCAGTTTGAACCCCAAGGACCTGGAACGCAACTTTCTGACAAGGGCCCATTGAGGGTTAAGCAGTTGTCGGGAAATTTGAATTCTTTCTTTGAATTTCTGACACAAATTCGTCAAACAAACAAAGAGCTATGAAACCTAAGAATAAATCTTAAAAAAATTTACTCGAGTTTTTTAAAACTAAATTTCGGTGGTGAATAGAGGATGTGCATTATTCAAAATTGTAACTCACCATTTAAAACGTTGCTGTTGCAGGTAGCCTAAATGTACTGGTAATATCACAAAGCATGGTGCCCACAAATTATGTCTATGAACCCTCCGGTGTTTGGGTGTTGAGACTTCCAGCAAAGATTAATGACTTTCGCTGTTACAGAATACTTTTACAATAAATGTAACAAGTCAACGGTATGGTGAATATAGTGTATCGCCTACATTCAACTGTCCTTCCAATAGCACGTCACTACAGGCACGCTAAGTGCCATGGTTCTGTGTTCACATTGTAATTGGCCCAGAGTAGTCACTTGGAAAGAACGGAGAACAAAGAAAGGAGCCACCACACTGTCTCCCTCCCCACTTGTCCTATCTTATCAGCATATTAATGCCAAGTCTGTTGAAGTGTCAAAATATCCAACTGGATTTCAACCCAAAATGTGTAGGGGCCTATGTCATTGATGTACCATATATACATGTATACACATGTGCAAATATTCTCCTTCCCAACAGCTTAAACACGCATACCCTTATGCTATCAGTCACTCCCCGTGACCTATGGACCCCTAATATTAGGACCAGATGTCGAGGTGGCTTTCCCCGCTATATGGTCAGCCTGTATGCCCCGGTTTCTCGGGTCAGCAGTGTCAAACCCCAGCCTTCTAAATAGATCCACCTAAAAGGCCGTGGTAAACCGGCCGTCACTACACGCTGTAATTAATCAATGTCATGTTTAACTTATGATCCGATGTCTTTACTTCAATGTATAAGAGCACCTTTGTATAAGTCACCAAGCAAGCACACAAAATGTCAGAATAACGATATTTATTTATTTAAAATTAATAATATTCTTAATTTTACATATTTTGATTCAAAATCCAGGGGGGGCAAGTGCCCCCCTTGCCCCAACGTGCGGGCGCCCATGACTAAGCACCTCTTTTTATGGCCTGCATGAGTTCCAGTATCTTATCAGTCATTCTAAACTGATGATTATTTTGTTGTCGAGCTATACAACCTGTCTCAGTTAGGTTTCCATTAGTTCGTTCCAAGTTCCAACTGCATGTTGCATGACTGTGTCAGTGCATGATCCGAATGCATGATCCAGCAGATTGCACGCAGAGCTGTGCGATCCTGTCTTCAAGATGTAGGCTATGGTAGTAGTAGTTTCAGTTTAACGACGCTGTGTCATGACAAAGATGATTAGCGTCGCCCTCCTCCTTTATCCAGGCTTGGGAGGAGGGCAACGCTAATCATCTTTGTTATGACACAGCGTCGTTAAACTGAAACTACTACTACCATAGCCCACAGCCTAGGCTATGGTCAGTAGACTCGGTGTTCTTATACACGCTGGGTGGTCTCTTCGTAACCTGCTCAAGCACATGTAATATAATTATGCGTGCATGTACGTCGGGAAGGTATTTCGGTTGTAGGTCTATAGGCCTACCTGCTTTCACCTTTTGGAACAATCTTTTCATTGACATTTTTTCCGTTTGGCTAACGCATATTTGGATACCCTCCTGTATTCTTTCGAACCCCAAACACGCCTGTTCCATCTCATGAATAGACCTAGCCTACACATAGCATCTCGTGTAGACTACAGATCTCTCAGTTTCTAATAAGAGACGCTTCAATTGCACTTAGGCCTATGTGTTGTTATCATTATAACCACTATAATAATAGACGTATATACCTGGCGTCTTTCAAAACACGAGGGGCCAAACAATCGTACGCGTCCAGAGAAGGCCCTATAGGGCCTAATTATATAGAGTAACTTATAATTATAGGGGGCCTATAATGTTTCGTTTAATCAGCAGGTAAGGACCTATAATAGTTCAGTCGTGGAAAGTAGAACAGTGGACTATACAGACAAATAGTCCCGATCATAATAGCGGTAGGCCTGTATAACTACATATAGGATTAGGCCTATAGGTAACGTGATTTTCCTCAGAAAAAGGCACTAATGTTTTACTGTGTAGGCCTATTCTAAAGATATAATTTTGTGCACTGGGATAAGTGTCAGAATGTACTTCAGCGTTCGACACCAAACAACAAGAATCTATCAACGAAAGAACCGGTCGGTTTGGCTGTAGCCTGTGGGTGGAAAGAACGCGTTCTTTCTGATAACACAATGCCCATCCTATAAATATTCTACAACACGTAAGGTACGAAGACATTCGAAGCAATGAAGACCAAGATTACGAAGGATATTTACGAACATTTACAACATTTTAGCATTAATCAGTATCTACATCGGCAGCGCGTTATAGGGGCCTACGCTTTTGCGTCAGAGTAAACAAATACTTATCCAGCTACTTATGCAGTAGGCCTATTTCAGAGATCACCTTCTTCAGGAAACATAACAGTAGTTGATAATAGGCCGATCATAGCGAAATTCCGGGAAACCTATAGGCCGGTCATAGCGAAATTCCGGGAAACCTATAGGCCGGTCATAGCGAAATTCCGGGAAACCTATAGGCCGGTGACAGCGAAATTCCGGGAAACCTATAGGCCGGTGACAGCGAAATTCCGGGAAACCTATAGGCCGGTGACAGCGAAATTCCGGGAAACCTATAGGCCGGTCATAGCGAAATTCCGGGAAACCTATAGCCAGGTTACTGCCCAGTCTTATTAATTATAATTATGAATTATGAATTATGAACATATGTAATGCAAGACTTCAACCCTCCACTTTAATATCATTTAAGCACACATCAAACTAAACGCACACACACACACACACACACACACACACACACACACACACACACATCAAACCAAACATACACACACATACACACACGTTTGAACTCTGTTATCTGAAATAAACTCTGCACTTTAGACACATCTTATTTTGGTCAGAAGCACACCAAGGCATGCTTGTTTAAACTATACCATATCAACCAGAGCATTCAGCATTGAACTCTGCATTGTATATAAAACGCCCACCAAGGCACTTTCAACTCAGACCACACACCAACGGCAATATATTGTTTAAAATATCTGTACAGAGGGTCCAAAGCCTCAAGTAAATACTTGCCCTGTACTATTAGACATACAACCCTTCACAGGGTGTTCTGAGAAATTTATTCGTCTTCAACATGTATTTATTCCGTATCCAAGATTGGCCAGTCCCACACAGTTAATCCTTGGAATGAAAATATATAGCCTACAAGTCTAAACAGTGCATCTCAGAGGGTGCCCCATTAACTTAACCATTGGCCATTTTCAATTACACATACAGAGTCTAAGTCCACTTCTGTTTCTAGAAGATGTCTATAATCCCAGGTCAAATATCCAAAAGTCTAAAATAAGCAATTGTCTGAACCCTTATAAAACTCAAGCATTTATCGCAACATAAGACAGTCTCATGCGGACCTTCCAACGTTGGTCATGGATCTTCAACAACCGTCGAGTATGTATAGGGTTAATTTAGTTTCATATAATAAAGTAATTAATTTTTAGCGTTCTCTTATAACATGCTCATCAATGTCGCACAACATTATTTTTAAAGTTTAATTAGAATGTACAGTAGAACTTGAAACTTTTTACAACCTATGATTATTTAGATCTATGTATGCATATTTGTATAGGCCTATAGTGAGCTCACAGGTCATAAAGTATACGTTAAGACAATCTGACCAATGCAATTACAATAAGTGGTATATTATAATATAAATTGTAAATATTTTAATTACAACGGCATATGAAGCGCTTATTCTTAAGTTGTTGAAAGGAATAAAAACTTTGTTATTTTCAGCATCAGAATGGTGCATTGATGGCGCATGGGACGATATTAGCGATGGAGAATTACTCACTCACGTGGAGAAATGGGAAGCGGACCAGCAAGCGTTCACAGGGAACGATGACTCCAATCCAATTATCCAGAATCTCGACAGCTGGGACGTCACAGATTTGTGGGGTGACATGGAAGATTCTCAACTAATGGCGCTTGTGGAAGAAATGGAAAAGCGAGAAGAACGAGGAAAAAAACCGAGTTAGTTTACAAATTTGTATTTATGTTGTTGAGAAATTGTGATATTTGCTCTCAGTTCTGAACTGTTTATCAGTGTTAGGAATTCGTGTTAAAAAGTGTTATATGTTTTTGTTTAGTGAAGCGAAAACTGGATGAAACCGATCCAACCATGTCAACTTCTACAGAAAATCTATCGAAAAAGCAAAGTATGTATAATTAAGTTATAATTGATTTAAATTGCACCATCATAATGAATAGCCGGAAACGATTACATTTGCACGTTTCTTCGAGGTGCTCTATAGTGTAGTGGTTAGAGCGCTGGACTCTCAAGCGATAGGACGCAGGTTCAAATCCCACTCAGTGCAGAAATTTGATTCGAGATTTCTACTCCAACTGACAACTCAGCTATAATGACTACAATGTCGGTGGGAAGATGAGACGTCGAGGGAGAGGACTGGCCACCCACCCTCATATTGCAATGCTAAGAAAATGAAGTTAACACTTCATTGACATATATGTCTAAGAGGGACTGCTCTTCTTTTCTTTTATACAATTGACTCAAACCTAGTATCATTTTTTTCTTTCTCAGACGATGGAAATGGGCATAGCTACTGTCGATCGTGTGGATCATACAAGCCTGTGAATTTAACGAGCGATGGCCTATGCACAACATGTGCCAACCGTAAGCAGTGTTCAACATGCAAGGCCCACCGATCGAAGCGTTTCTTCCATGATGGTGAAGATTCTTGCACCATCTGCAATCGTCACAGTTCGTCGTCCAAAGTTCGAGTTTCAGTGCAGAATACGTTTGTGGAGGAACTTTTACAATCCGAGTCCAACGCGACAGATGTTGAGATACAAATTCGAAGTCACGAAGATGCTATAGCACAGAGTCTGAAGCAAGGATTGTCAGACCAAGGGTATGTTAACGTTATTTCTATAATAAGTAATAAATTCTGAAACATAAAATGTATACGATTTTCTATAGCGATCGTATATGACCTCAACCCTGCTCATTTCTTTCAATGAAATTGATCGTGTGAGATCTTTCACCATCACTGTCCATTTGAATCGATGACACGCCATTAAAGGCCCCCATTTTGGGTCCGTGCCAGCCCGAAATTTTTAAATCTCGGGAATAAGTCACCTTTTGGGAAGTGAACCGCAGGTCGCCCGCTCTCTAACAGAGAGTCGTATGAGACGTGCAACCAACGCTCTTACTGATGTAGCTAAATATGTCAGTTCTAGTGTCTTGTAATGTGTTGTAGTAACTACATAACCTACAGATATTCTCAACAAAGTAAACTATATGTTTAAGCGATCAGCTAATATGTGTAATATAATTGATGTTAATGACAAGTCAATAGGCCTAGATTGCAGCTTAAAGTCTAAATTTGAAATGTAAATCAATATGGGAAAACTTATATGAACTTATTTGATAAGTCTCACGACAAACATTTTATACCACTTCTTTTACAACAATTTAAATGTTCTCAGTATACTAAATCAGACCTATTGCTTTTGATTGTAGACCGTTGAAGTGGTATATTGCTGCAGACGTAAGATTTCAACGCGAAAATCCGGACGGTGATGCTAAGACAACTGGATACTTCAAGTCGACCCCCACAATCCTTTTAACTCCAGAACAGACACATGCACAATTCGGTGAGGCCATTGACAGAATTGAATCTTTGTCCCAGCTCTTTTCCTCGGAAGGATCAGGTTGGAAAATCGATGGCGTTGATAACATTAAATTGTGTATGGCTGCATATGAACCAATAGGTGGTTCTTCATTTCTACCAACACCATCTTGGATAGCCAAGAAGAGAGCTACTGTAAATATTAACAACGGTGATGACTTGTACTGCTTTTTGTACAGTTGTCTAGCAGTTTCACACTATCAGAAGCGTGATCCTCAGCATGTTAGTCGTTATAGACCCCATTTAGATGAGCTTAATGTGGATGGGCTCACCTTTCCACTAGAGATTGCCCAAATATCAACATTTGAATCGAACAACCCAGATTTTGCAGTTAATGTCATTTATCCAAATTCAGAGGATAAAACTTTTGTACCGTTATATGCCTCTCCACACAGAAATCGGAAATATGTTGCCAATTTGTTGCTTTTGAGCGATGAAGAGAAGCGACACTACATTGTGATTCGCAATCTATCAGCTCTTTTAAGTAAACGAAATTCTCATATGCATAAGTTATTTCCATGTCATTATTGTTTACATTGCTTCAAATTTGAACACACCTACAAGGCTCACGTTCTAGAATGTGGCAAACATGAGCCTCAAAATGTGAAATATCCAACAGCTTCCAATAATGTTTTAGGTTTTAGCAACATTGCTCATCAGATGTCTGTCCCGTTTACGATATATTCTGATTTTGAATGTTTTTTGGAAAAGACAAATTCAAACGATGGAACTTCCACCAGATTTCATGACACACATATGCCAAGCGGTTTTTGCTGCTTAACAGTCTCATCTTTCGAACAATATAACACAGAACAGCCATTTGTCTATAGCGGTGAAAATGTCATGGACAAATTTTTTTCTCACCTAAAAAGTGAGCAGACCAGAATTAATGAAATTCTTTCCCAAAATGTCAAAATGACTCCATTGAACAAATTGCAGTTGGATGTTTATAACACATGTCAAAATTGTCCATCGTGTGATGTCAAGTTGGAACCTAAGAATAAAGTGAGACATCACTGTCACATAACAGGCAACTTCTTGTCAGCCCTGTGCTCAAATTGTAATTTGCAGATGAAATTTAAGAAGCCGACAAAGATGAATTGTAAAAAGGTTGCAAATTATGTGATACCAGTCGTGTTTCATAATCTAAAGGGCTATGATTCCCACCTGATTCTAAAACATCTGACAAGATTTTTTGCTCCACAAGATGTGAAAGTCATTGCAACAAACATGGAAAAGTACTTGGCTTTTGAAATTAACGGTTTAAGATTTGTCGATTCGCTTCAATTTCTAAACTGCAGTCTGGACACTTTGGTGACAAATTTGATGAAAGATGGGCAATCAAATTTTAAACATATGCGTCGACTTTACGACAATGATGAGCAGTTTAAGTTGGTACTTAAAAAAGGGACTTTTCCTTACGAATTTTGGAATAATGTAAACAAAATGGCGGAAACATGTTTGCCATCTCAAGAAGACTTTTACAGTCACCTCACAGAAGAGAGCGTTAGCGATGCTGACTATGCTCATGCCCAAACCGTTTGGACAAAATTTAACATGCATACCATGCAAGAGTATCATGATCTGTATTTGAAGACAGATGTTATACTACTTGCAGACGTTTTTGAAGAGTTTCGAACAATGTCAATGAATTACTACAAGTTAGACCCCCTCCACTATTTCTCATCTCCAGGACTGAGTTTTGATGCATGTTTGAAAATGACTAAAGTCTCGCTGGATCTTATAACGGATCCTGATCAGTATCTATTCATTGAGAAGGGAATGCGGGGTGGTGTATCCATGATTTGCAATCGATATGCCAAGGCTAACAACCCTTATCTTGAACATGAATACGATGAAAATGTCGAAAAGAGTTACATTATGTATCTCGACTGCAATAACTTGTATGGATATGCAATGAGCGAACCTTTACCCACTGGGAAGTTTAGGTTTCTTGATCCTGATGAAATTGAAGACTTTGAGTTGGAATCTAAATCTGCTGAAGATGCAACAGGTTTTATTCTAGAAGTAGACCTTGAATATCCATCTGATTTGCATGCAAAACATAATGATTATCCGCTGGCACCTGAAAGGCTTGCTATATCGGCCAACATGCTGTCTCCATATGCACATGAGTTAGCCACAAAGCTTGGAACCAATCTTAACAGTAAACATGAGAAATTAGTGCCAAATTTACAGAACAAGACCAACTATGTTGTGCATTATAGAAATTTGAAGTTCTATCTGAAAATGGGTATGAGACTTGTGAAAATTCATAAAATTTGGAATTTGAGCAATCCAAATGGTTGAAAACTTACATTGATTTTAATACGGCCAAGCGACAGGTTGCTACGTCATCATTTGAGAAGGACCTTTTTAAGTTGATGAATAATTCAGTCTATGGCAAGACGCTTGAGGACAAGCGTTCTCATTTAGACGTTCGCATAGTTACAAACGCCCGAAGAGCAAAGCGTTTTATAGCCCGTCCAACGTTTAACTCGTTTAACATCATTAACGAAGATGTAACGGTTATCAAATTAACCAAGTCTAGCGTTTTTCTCAACAAACCTGTTTATGTTGGCATGTCAATTTTGGACATTTCTAAACTGCAAATGTATGACTTTCACTATGAGCATATTTTAAAGGAGTATGGTGAAAGAGCGAAATTGTTGTTTACCGATACGGATAGTCTGTGCTACCACATTCGTACAGATGATGTATATTCTGACATGCAAAATCACATGAATTATTATGATACATCTGATTATCCAGCTGACCATTTTCTGTACAGTCGTGATAATGCCAAAGTCATAGGGAAGTTTAAAGATGAATGTATTTCCAAAGCAGTTTTGGAGTTTGTAGGACTCCGGTCCAAAATGTATAGTTTGTTGTTGCCTGGAAACAAGGAAAAGAAAACGGCTAAGGGTGTTAAAAAGTCGTATGTAACGAAAAAAATTCGTCACACTGATTACAAGAACTGTATTTTTGATGAGCAGCCTACCTCCTCGAGGTTCTTTGTCATTCGAAGTAGCAAACATGAACTGCATACCACAGAAATTTGCAAATCTGCGCTTTCTCCATTCGATGATAAGCGTTATCTGCTAAACAGTATTGATTCCTTAGCTTATGGACACGTTGATATTCCTACTGTTGTTGTTGTCTAAGACTTATTATATTGTTCATTGATCGTAAATTGCATATAATCTTTATACATAACTCTATCGAATGTGTTATTCTTGTGTTTTCATCTGTCTATATAAAGATACTTCAAACTTCAGTTTGTCATTCTTTAAAATGGATCCTACTTGGCAACATCCATTTTCAGCTATTGTAAGTGGACCTTCGGGGTGTGGCAAAACCCAATTTACATTGAGATTTATAGATCACTTACAACACATGGTAAAGCCAACAGTTGACAAAGTAATATGGTGTTATGGGATATACCAAGACATTTTTGATAAATACACCCAAATCCAGTTTCATGAAGGACTTCCAGACTTAAACATTTTTGACGGAAAAGAACGAACGCTTTTAATTCTAGACGATTTGATGAGTGAAACGGATGAGAGAGTCACTAAAATTTTCACAAAGATTAGTCATCACAGAAATGTTTCAGTATTATATCTCACACAAAATCTGTTTTACAAAAGCAAACATACCAGAACAATCAGTCTGAATGCTCACTATTTGGTTCTGTTCAAAAATGTAAGAGACTCTACACAGATTGCAAATTTAGCTAGACAGATGTTTCCTGGTTATTCAAATTTTATGCTTGAAGCATTCAGAGATGCCACAATGACACCATTTGGTTACCTCTTGGTCGATCTTAGACCAGATACTGATGAAAGATGTAGAATAAGAACAAGTATATTTCCAGGCGAGACACATTTTGTATATGTTAGAAAATAAATATACAGTTGCACACAACCTGTTACCATCATTCATTTAAAATGACTTCCAGAATAAAGAAGTATCTTGCGCAACTAAGGTTGCTTAAAGATGCGCCAGTCGAAGTTCGGAAAAATATTTTGAAGAATTGTAGCAAGGATCTTTTGTGTGGCATATGCGAGTGCACTCTCAATCTTTTAAAAGGCTTCATCCCCTTAACTAAACCTCAGAAGAGCAAACTCGCTCGACATAAAAAGAAGCTAAGAAAATTGGCGTCTAAGAAAACGTTGATTAAGGTTAAGAAGCGCATCGTTCAATCTGGTGGATTCCTCGCTGCGCTGCTACCTCCAGTGCTCGCATTTCTAGGTTCGTTTTTAAATCCTAGCAAATAACATGGAACACGCAAAGAAAATGGTTTTAGTTGAACCGAGACAGATTGAGAAATGGAAGGAAACCATGTTGGATAAAACTCTGTCGAGATTGGATGGAGAAATCTATGACATACTACATAGAAATGTTGCCGACGATGAAAAGGCTAAACTTTATTCAAATAGTTTAAGTCGTTATTTAAATATTGACAAACCTAATGTTATAACAAAGTTTACTTTAAACGATGTAACTACTAATGCTGATAAAGTTGTGACCACAAGCGACTCGAAAACTAGTTCTCTAGAGACTGACGTGTTAAACACCGTTCCAGCGAAATGGAAATCGCATGCATCGCGACTTTTGACTCATATGAAAAACAATTCTGATATCGATTGGACTGAAAAGGGAGAACTCGTTTTGAAGGATACAACGATTCCTCAAACACATGCTGTGGATTTGATCAACGACCTGCTTAGGAAAAGAAGTACGATTCCAAATCCAGCCGGCTGGAAGCAGCTCGCCGACGCTTTGAAGGAATGTAATATTCCTCACGAATTAATCGGTAACGAGGACAGATGGAAATATATTAACGCACCATCTGATGAAAGTCCAACAGTTACTCCAAAGCCCAGTCGTAGAAGGTCACGAGCAAAATTTCGTTGGGAAAAGTACTGATGGATTCGTATTTTGATCCAAAACATGCTGGAAGTTTTGGCGGTGTGAAGACGTTTCAAAGACATG
This sequence comes from Allolobophora icterica, assembly GCA_963556255.1. Taxonomy (NCBI): domain Eukaryota; kingdom Metazoa; phylum Annelida; class Clitellata; order Crassiclitellata; family Lumbricidae; genus Allolobophora; species Allolobophora icterica. The sequence continues at coordinate 30,805,484 of OY744604.1, forward strand.
TAAAAGGACAAGTTAAAACTAAAGATGTTAGAACTTGGTTACAAAAACAAGATGCATACACTCTGCATAAACCTGTTAGATTAACATTTAGGCGTAGAAAAACATTCACTGTGTGTACTGACGATCTGTGGCAGGCCGACCTCGCAGATGTCTCTGCATTGTCAAAGTATAATGATAAGAATAAATATCTTTTAACTTGTATAGATGTTTTTTCTAAATATGCTTGGGTTGTTGTGCTTAAATCAAAAACTGGATCTGCCTTGACCGAGGCTTTTTCAACGTTATTGGTCGATAGGCATCCAGCGCATTTACAAACCGATAAAGGTACAGAATTTCTTAACAAAAGCTTTCAAGCGTTGCTGCGCACAAATGCTATAGCTTTTTACACCACCGAAAACACTGATACAAAGGCTTCTGTCGTTGAAAGGTTTAATCGCACGCTTAAAACAAAGATGTGGAAGTATTTTACATACAAAAACACATATCGTTATACAGATGTCTTACAAGATTTGGTACATTCCTATAATAACACATATCACAGAAGTATAGGCATGACACCGAGCGAAGTGACAAAAGAAAATGAATCCCTTATTAGACAACGCTTGTATGGTGAAAAGAAAAGACCAGCAAAGTGGAAATATAGCGTGGGTGACAAGGTGCGAATAAGCAAAGCTCGAATTGCTTTCAAAAAGGGATATTTACCTTCTTGGACCGATGAAATTTTCACAATAGTTGCTCGAATACCCTCAGACCCAATAACATATGAATTGTCAGATTTAAATGGAGAGAAGCTGAAAGGTAAATTCTACGAAGAGGAATTGCAGCAGATTTTGAAAGACGACGATGTTTACAAAGTAGAAAAAGTATTAAAAAGTCGTAAGCGTGGAGGGAAAACCGAATATTTTGTTAAATGGCGAGGCTATGATAAGAATTTTAACTCTTGGACGACAGATATATTCAGGCTGTAGTAGTTTGCAGTCTCATTCAAAGAAAGTACTTTGGAGACTTTACACCTTTTGTTATAACATGGCGCACTTTTACATGACATTACCGAGTAATAGTTCTATGCACTACTATCCTAACAACACGCTTGCACATTATACGACGAGGTTAGAAAACGGTATATCGTTGTCTGGCGATTGGGAAGTTGGTTTGGTTGAAATACAATATCAACACACCTGGTTCAATTTAAATAAGCTTGATGGACGAGTCATATACACACAGACTATAGAAAGGAATGGTGTCACATCTCATCCATATTGTATGTTTGAATTGACTCCGAGCTATTACGACTCACCGACGGATCTCTTAGAAACGATAAACGAACATATAGAAGAGACAACTTATAAGCATGACAACATGAATTCTACACAGTTCAAATATAATGATATCACGAAACGTGTCAGTGCAGTCATTTTTAAAGATATACTCATATACTTCTCGCCACATCTGTGTGCAATGCTTGGTATATCTGAAGGACAGATTCCGTTGACGAATCCGAATACTACACCATTACTCTGGGAAGCTGACAAGAGATGTGACCTAAATATAGGGTTTTCTTCCATGTATGTATATTGTAACGTCTTGGAGCACATACCTGTGGGTGACACAAAAGCACCACTACTTCGCATCGTTCATGTATCAGGTAAAAGCGGTGACAACATACATACGATATATGAAAAACCCATCTACATCCCACTGCAACGGAAAAACTTTGACTCTATAGAAATAGATATAAGGACGGATACTGGTGAACCCATACCATTCGAATACGGGAAGGTGATGGTTACACTTCATTTTAGACTTTGCAAAAGCCCATACCTTTTACAATGAAAAGACAATTTTGCTGCGACGCGAGTCGACTCGCGTACGAAGATTATTATTTGCAACAGAGTGGTAATGGTATGCCAATATTCCAAGGCGCGCGCATGCAGCGTGGTCATGGACTTGGAAGTTTTCTGAGCGGGCTTTTCAGAAGCGCTTGGCCATTGATTCAAACTGGGGCTAAATCGTTTGGAAAACACTTTTTGAGAACCGGGTTGCAGATTGCCAATGACGTTGTTGAGGGTCAACAATTTAAAGAATCTAGCAGAAGACGTATTCCAGAAGGTATAAAAGCTTTTACCACGTCCAGCGATTTCAATGCTCAAAGTGGCAGTGGAAGGAAGAGGTTGAAAAACCCGCTAAAGAGACTTACTAAAAGAGTGGAAGTGGAGCACGATATCTTTGGCAAAGTTTAAGTATGGCATTCGTTCATCCACAATCTTGTGAATGCACAAAGAGCGAATTGGATCTGTTTATCGTACCACCAACACAGACGAGTATAGAGAGTGGTGCATACGTTGAATATAATCCGATAGCTACAATTTCACATGGAACTCCTATAGAATTTAGTATTACTGGCGCAGGACAAGACTACCTCGACTTGTCAAACACTCAGTTATATGTTAGAGTCCAAATTACAAAAGCAAACAACGAACCAGTAACCGATGATAATGTTGGACCGATCAACTTATTTCTGCACAGTCTATTTTCGGAAGTTGACATCACCCTAAATGACACCCTAGTCACACCTTCAAATAACACTTATGCTTATAGAAGTTATTTGGAAACTCTTCTAAGCTATGGTGATGCAGCTAAAACCTCGCAGCTTACATCAGCCTTGTATTACAAGGACAACGCAACTCATTTCGAAGATGCTAATCCACACGATGTCAATGCTGGAAATCTTGGATTTAAGAAACGTAGCACATTTACTGACGAAGGACGTGTTGTCGACATGATTGGGTCTATTCACAGCGATCTATTTTTCCAAGATCGATTTATTCCTAACGATATTAATATAAGAGTGCGACTGGTTAGAAATAAAGACGCATTCTGTCTCATGTCGTCGGTTCAAGGTGCTGCATATAAAGTTCGAATTTTAGAATGCAAGTTATATGTGAGAAAAGTAAAGCTCAGCCCCTCGGTGTTTCTTGCACATGCTAAAGCACTTGAACAGGGAAACGTAAAATTTCCAATTAGGCGAGGAATTTGTAAGACGTTTACCATACCGAGAGGTAATCTGGATGCAACTCAAGAAAGTCTTTTCTCTGGTCAGTTACCGACTAGAATAGTTATAGGCTGCGTAGACAACGATGCATTTAACGGCAGCTATACAAAGAATCCATTCAACTTTAAACATATGAACCTGTCTCAGTTAAAAGTATACTTGGACGGTCAGCAACAATCTGTGAAACCTTTGGAAATAGATTTTACCAACCATAAGTTTATCAATGCATACGCCTCATTATTTATGGGAACTGGAAAGTGGATGAGAGACGAAGGAAATCTAATATCCAGAGAGGACTTTCCTGGTGGATACGCACTTTATGCATTCGATTTGACGGCCGACTTAGCCGAGGGTGATCACTTTAACCTGATTAAGCAGGGTAACATTCGTCTGGATCTGAAATTTGCCCAAGCTCTGCCCAACACCATCAACGTTATAGCATTTGCAGAGTTTGAGAACATTTTGGAAATTGATCGGTCGAGGAACATCATTTTCGACTACAAGAACTGAACATGAATGGACGAAGAATTGAGTCGATACTAAAGAAAGATGCAAAGTGTGGAGCGATGTTTCTTGGCGTGTTTGCATGTGATCGTCTACCTACAAAGTTAAAACAAAGTGGACCTCTGCTAATGGTCTGTAACACAGATCCTCACGACAAACCTGGAGAGCATTGGATAGCCTTATACATTGAAAATTCCTCCTATGGCGAATACTTTGACTCTTTTGGAAGACCTCCGGATATACCATTTAGCACATTTTTGAATCGTCATTGTGTAAACTGGATATTTAACGAGAGACATTTACAAAGTGCTATTAGTCGTTTTTGTGGACATTATTGCATATTTTACTGCTTACATAGAGCTAGAAATAAAAATGTTAACGCTATTACTAATTTGCTAACGTCGGACACTGGACTAAACGATTATGTGGTTCATAACTATGTTTGTAAAACTTACAAATAAAGAAGATGTGTTCAATTTAATAAACTTTATTCAAACATGTTCTACTTGTCTTTTTCTAATTATGTGTTTGTGTGTGTGTGTGTGTGTGTGTGTGTGTGTGTGTGTGTGTGTGTGTGTGTGTGTGTGTGTGTGTGTGTGTGTGTGTGCGTTTAGTTTGATGTGTGCTTAAATGATATTAAAGTGGAGGGTTGAAGTCTTGCATTACATATGTTCATAATTCATAATTCATAATTATAATTAATAAGACTGGGCAGTAACCTGGCTATAGGTTTCCCGGAATTTCGCTATGACCGGCCTATAGGTTTCCCGGAATTTCGCTGTCACCGGCCTATAGGTTTCCCGGAATTTCGCTGTCACCGGCCTATAGGTTTCCCGGAATTTCGCTGTCACCGGCCTATAGGTTTCCCGGAATTTCGCTGTCACCGGCCTATAGGTTTCCCGGAATTTCGCTATGACCGGCCTATAGGTTTCCCGGAATTTCGCTATGACCGGCCTATAGGTTTCCCGGAATTTCGCTATGATCGGCCTATTATCAACTACTCATAACTCGTAGGGTCGCACCCATTAGAAAAATTACGAACTATAGAAAAGCATAAAAACCACACGAACGAAAAAGAAGAAGAAATAAAAAACCGAGCATGCAGAGGCAGCAGAGCAAGAGAAGACAGTAGGATAGAAACCAAAGACCGTGAAGATCGTGAAGTTGCAAGCTGCAAGTTGCGGGCGTAGGCCTACATTATGACGATGATGAGAACAATCCCTGCCAGCATGCCCACATGAAGCCTGTATATGACTTATGTTCCCACATGGGTCTTATCTAATGCCCATGAAATTGCTGGCAGGAGGAAAAGAGGATGACGACGTTATACCAAAATCTTACCGACTAGAATTTCGTGGCATGCATACATGAATAGTTATAAAGTCATAGCAACTTGGAACAGGAATAGCATGGCTATAGATTTGTCTTATACATTATGGACTTAATAACGAGGCTCAAAAATGGCTTTCATATTAGAATACCTCGTTTTTCGACTGATACCAATGTTCACTGGCACTATAGGATACGGTAGTCCTATAGTCATCGAGTATATATATATATGCATGCGCCAATAATGCAAGCATTCAGATCAACCTAAATTCACTATCAGATCCCTTACTTTAGATCTTTGTTGAAAAAGTAAAATTCAAACTACCTTTTGTGTGTTCGTAGCACATTGGTGTTTGTGTTAATGCTGAATAGGCCGAGACAGAACAAAAGACCGATACAATTTAGCGTAGAAGGCCTACTAAAGTTTTGTCATTTGTGTCTGATAGAGAGCCTGATCGGTTGATTGTATTCTGTTTAAGGCCGGAAGTGAGGAGTGTGTACATCGCTAAGGACTACGATAGTCGTCTCAGCTTAACGCCCCCCCCCCTCGCCGGAGTTTGTTTGACCTGGCACCGAAGTTTTTGACTTTAGGGCCTATTTGATACGGCGCCGGTAGCTGTTCCCTCTGACAAAGCCTTTGTGTGGCGCTGAGAAATTTCGGAAATTTACTCTTACATTTGGGTGTATACGTGGTCCGAAAACTTGGAGCGATCACTTTAGCTAGCTTGAGATGCAACCATGGTTGGGAATTAACTGTACGTTTTCCTTACCGTCAGCATATGAGGGCGGGTGGCCAGTCCTCTCCTTTCCCTCTGATCATCCCACCGACAGTGGACACTCACTGTACTCATTTAGGCTGAGTGGGCTTAGAACTTTAGAAGTGCACGTGGAGCAGAAATCTCAAATTAGTTTATGCCCTGACGGGGATTTGAACCCTCACTCTCTCGGTCGACAATCCAACAGGCTGGACTAGATCGCACGCAGGCCTATACCCCGCGCTCGAACAAATTTACCATAAACTCCAGTCTGAGATCAAACTTTATTGAGAATTTCTTAAAATTTGGAATCTGCTGATGAAAAGTGCCCAGTTATTGCTTAGAAATATCATTCAAAAACAAAGTTTTAGTTTAAAACAGATCTTCATAATGGTGAATTCATAAGCAAAAATCGATGAAGCGTGTAGGCCTATTTGTGGAAAGCAATCCATGTCTCTACATTGCAAACGGCCTCAATGATTCCTTTGCTTTTGACGATTATATTATTGCTAAAGCACTGGCTTGTTTAAAAACGAGTTTATTAGTGTTGTTCCTGTTTAACGACGCTTTGTCATAACAAAGGTCATTTGAATTTTCTTTTCCCTTTTTCTAGAGACAAAGGTTCCAGAACTGAACAATTATCGAAGTGCTAAAGCGAGGGCTAAACCCGAGAAAAACACGGGGTTTGGGGTATAGGGTGAGACTCCTCCCCAAGAAATTTTTTTTACGTCACATTAAATTAAAATAATGAAATCTTTTATTAAAATAACTAAATTATTTTAATCAATCAATCAATCAATCAATATTCGTTTATTGCAGAAATTCCCGTCGACACACAATACACAGTCTTTAAGAAAAATAGACAGCAAACGCGATTAAATCAGATCTCAATTAGGTATCAGTGACTATAGTTAATAAATGTTTCTATAAAGCATACGGGATATAAAGTTTTATCGTTCTTTCCAGGCAATTGAAATTGCGAGTTCGTAGGCCTACCTGAAGATTATGGGGGGTGTTTCGGTCAGCAGGAAAATAGGGTCGCAGAACATGGCCAGGGTCGGCAATAGCAGAAAAAGTTGCCGGAACGGCGTTCCGGATCGTTCCGGCAGAAAAAGTACTGCCCTTTGTCCAAGTTTCGGAAAGCAGTAGCGGTGTTACGATTTAGGTCTATCTATGAAAAACAGCGCGAGACTGCATTGAACGCACAATATTTTATTACGCGCGTAGACAGTAAATATTAGCCCAAGACACAGATGTAGGCCTACATGTGCTGAGGCCAAGACGGAGTCATGTAAAGGCCAGACCAAAATGCTATGCCGACATTTAAAATAACATTTTATTTTTGATATTATCGTCATTTGATATTGTCGTCCCTCCAAAGTTCAGAAGGTCACATTGTAACCGCTTGCGGTGTGTCAACAGGTGAGATAATCAACGAATAATAATAACACACGACACAAGAGCGCATCGATGACATTGAGCAAGTAACACCACTACAAGTCCCTACATAGTAACTGCTTCAGGTGAAGTTCGAACGCGTACTCTCCGCGCTAAAAGCCGAGCGGTCCATCCAATCGGTTACACACCGTCTGGACCGATACGCTTCGTCTGCAAGAAGTAGGCTGTAGCCAACCACTGAATTCGTTTCTGAGGCCCAAGTCGCTACCGTAGGTCTAGTGGATAACTCTGAAGAGAAAAATAATTATTGCACTCCGCACGGTGGGAGTAACTGGGGTCCAAAGGGCTGGGCGTCAAAGTCGGTTAGTACGTCTGGGCGAGTAATGTTGGGGTAACGAGCAGAGGCGTAGCTAGGGGGTGCAGGAGGGGACATGTGTCTCCGGGCGTCAAAAGAATGGGACGTCAAAATGAGGGTTAAAATAAATAATTTTACTCTTAATTTTGATGCAATTTTAACTAATTTATCCCAAATAAATATATAAGGTTTAATTTTGGCGCCCAAAACATCCATTTATTTCATTATTAGGCCTACAACCAGTTGTCACGTGTGAATTTGGCGCCCCATTCAGCACTATAAAGGGGCACCACATACTATCTGTTTTTCATATTTTATTGCATTAAAATTAAATTGCCATTCGATGCATATAGAAAATGTTTAATAAATAAAACATAGCAGAAAGGGTCGTATAGGGAGGAGGTCGTATAGTTTCATAGTTCGTCCCCGGGGGCAAAATATCCTAGCTACGCCGCTGGTAACGAGCAAAACAAAGGGAAGGAATTTTATACATCAATATAGGCATGCAACATGACGTAGATGCCCAACTTTCCCAGTGTGCCACTGATTATTATTTCACTCAAGTGTAACTGTGCTACAGGGTGGAGCGCTTTGTTTGTCTTTGATATTGTCTTTGATATTATTGACTTTGGTAATCTGGCGAGAGTCATAGGCGCGCCAAGGCATAGGCAGGAACCTCCATTGTTTCTACCAGTTGGCATTGACGATCAAAGGAACTACACCTTGGCGACAAACGTGGATGGCCTGTATCGGTAATCGTACTGGTAATCGTAATCTCGAAATTTCTACAGCGTTCAAAAATGCGAAGTCACAGATGCTTAGTAATAAATTAGATAAACAGGTAGGGTCAAAATCTGTTCCACGTCGATATCCAAAGGGTCAGGCAGACAAGCAGTCAGCCGGTTACGGTGGATGGTGCTCTGAATTGAAGCTGCGATGCGGGTAAGAGAACATGGGCGTCCTGGGGAGGTAAGGAGGCATTTGCCCCCCCTGAATGTTGAAAATATTAAAAAAAATCTTTTGATTATTGTAATTATTCCAACAGTTTCAACATGATTTTCAATGCTCAAAACACTTAATTATTTATAAGTAAGTCAGCTATTCTATGCAAAAACGTCATATTGCTCCCCTACAATAATTTTGCGCCCCCGAAAATTTTGCCCACCCTTAGAAATTTTTGCCCCCTCCCCCTAGAAAATTGTGGAAAAGGGAGTGTTTTCGGTTTCTGACCTAAAGACCTCTAGAGACATAGCAAGGTGAGTTTTGGTGAGTTGAGACTCGAACAACCGTTCGCAAGATACGAGAGTGGAAGAGTCAACTCAACCGATCGAAAGCAGTTCGTCAGTCTAGGAAACGACGGATGGACATCGACAGAATCCGACCACAAATAAAATTGTCACCAGTAACAAGAATGAACAACAAGCAAACTAAAAAAACAACAAGAGTGATATAGGCCTACTATGAGATATCAGCTAAAAATTAACTACAGAAACAATAGGTCTAAAAGGAAATTAGTCTGAAATTATAATGATTACATTCTACAATTAAGTAGGCCTAATTGACAAGGCCACCGTCGTTCGAAAAGCCAAGACAGCTACTCTGCAAGCGGCCTCCAAAACGACTCAAAAACAATAAAAAAAAACCTGCAGAACCGACAAGTAAGTAAAAAATGCGGACAGAACCACTGACAATGCTATTCAAGGCGAAATCGACGAACAGAAATGAAGTACAGAACAGGAAACAAAACGGAAAAAATCAACTTCAAAGACGTCGACGGCCAAAGCTGTGATAAGAAGTCGTTAACCTTCTGATCAACAGCCACATGCTGCCATGTATGGACAGAATCTTACGCGCAGTGGCTCACTTGACGCAGGTCTTGAGGAATGGTATTTTCTAACACAGATTGGTCAAACTGGACAGAACATTTTCAAGGCAAAATAAGCTTACCAGAAACTCAAAGCGCTCCTTCTGTAGCATTGTACGTCCCTGCCTTCTATTTGCCTATAGCGTCTGCGCTAATTCGCGAAACCGTAGGCCCTATCAATGAAAATATTATGTCCATAAATTCGCTACATTGGCCAGGTAAAAGCGCACTTCAAAGCGCCTCTTCGCGTGAGAATGCCAATTCGCATATATCGATCGTAGGATATTTTGGACATTTGACTCTGGACTAGCGCGTTCCGAAGCTGGGTCTGGGACCTTAAATGGCGTGGTTAGGGTTGCCAACCGTCCAGATTTTTCTGGATCGTCCAGAAATTGCAGTCAGTGTACAGAAACCAGAGGAGGGTCGTTCAGGACAATGCAGTGTCCAGAAAAAATAAGAGCACGAAAAAAATTGCAGAATTTTGCTCACCAGTGCAATTAATGGTCCAAATAACGGTGACCGTCACAACTATCGACGCATTTATAAACCTCTATGGTCACAACTCACAACTAGGCCTACTTGTTTTGTATCGTTGTTTTACCGGATCCGGAAGTACGTATCTGCTGTGAAATACGTCTTAAAATTTGAAAAAAAAAATCAAATAATTTATCAAGTTCAAACTCAGTAAAGAATTGAATTATTGAATGCAAGTCTGGAAATATTTATAAGAGTAAGTGTAAGTTATGAATACTAACTCAACTAAACTGAAGGAGTCTAAAACTATGAATAGGCCTACGGAGACCAGCGAAAGTGAAGACTGAAAAAGATTATTCAGAATCACTTCCATCTACAAGTACTACAACGCCGCCCAAGAAAAAGAGAAGGATGTGTTGTTTTCGAGACGAATGGCTGAATGATCCGGAATTCAAATTATGGATTGCACGAGATAGTAGGCCTACTGATCCGTCAATGGTGAGATGCAAAAGTATTGCATCTTAAGACAAGTTCTTCCAAAACTGAAGACAAAGACAAAAATCGATGAACGTTGGATATAATTTTTTATAAACTGTGATGCTCCAAATAAAAAAAACTGGTTGGATACGTCTTAGCAATTCCGATCAGAAATTCCCAAGTTGAACGTATTTTCTCACTGATGAAAAATCTGTGGACCGATGAACACAACAGGATGAGGCCTGAACTGGTGAAAGCTGAACTATGTGTGAAAGTCAATTTCGATCAATCTTGTGGTGATTTCTTACATTACGTTGGGGGACAGAAATGTTTGCTCAAAACAAGCCAAAGTGAACAGAAGTATAGCTTTAAAAGAAAATAAGGTCGGATTATACTTCACATGAGAACGTTTTGAACCCTGTTATTGTAGTGGATTAAATAATATTCTTTGATTGTTCTTTATCCTCTTGTATTTTGCCAGACAATAATCGCCACAAATCGTGGGGTGGTTGGATATCAAAGGGTCTCGCGCCTTGTCCAGAAATTTCATAATCAAAAGTTGGCAACCCTAGGCGTGGTCCATTCACACAAACAACATTGATGAAAAATCACACCCAGTATATTGAGATATGAGAAGGTCGAGGCTATACGGCCGCTACCATACAGAGAAACGCGTACACTTGCATTTACTTACCAACGACCTCATAAGAGCACTTGAAGTACAACAACACTCGTCATGCGGACTTTCATTAAACGGCATCTATTCGGTATCTGAGACAAAAACGCACCCAGCAACGGCTACACGCACGTCCGCCATTTTCAACCAACTTAAAACAGACGGCTATGTTTTCGATCGTCTGCATTCAGTTGCATTCAGTCTAGAAGAATGCACATGCTAAGAGAGATATTTGGGGCTCAGTCTGTCTGCGTGTATGTGTCGATATGTACATGTTTCTTAGTTTATACCCTCATCCTTGTTTTCTCGTTCTCACAGGTGCCTATAAACACCGAAAATCCGTGTCATATCTATTAATAAATCATGCCGATGTTGTTTTGTCTGCGTGCTCGGGTCGACGGGTCAAGGACGGGCACCCGGTGACCTCTCGACGGCGTAAACAACTACGTGTCGGTCGGTCGGCCCAAGCCAGAGAGCAGCAGGCGCTAGACGGACGCCGAAGGGCCGGCTTTTGGCGAAAAAAACACACATCCACACAGACAGAGCGGCGTATGAATAGCCAGAGAAAGAGATATAAAGCGATAAAAGTAGGCAGAGACCGAGAGACAGTAGGCGGGGCGTACAGCCTGGAAGGCGGTAGGCTGGCGGTGTTTATGGTAACACGGTAGACGGTCTACATATGAGGACAATCGACATCTGTCGTATGCTTAAAACTATTCGGTGATATAAGACCAGGAAGGACGCTTGGGATTTTGTGAAGTGATGGGTCGTCGATGCTCCGAACAACAACAAAATTCCAGTTTGAGGCGGGAGGGATGAGAAAGAGAGACTTGATACCAGATACAGCATAGAAAGTGGAGAACGAAAACTCGTTTAATATCTTACACACATTGTTAGAGTCCCTATTGAAATAGAAACTCTTAAATATCTTTGTCTCGGCGGATAGTCCTATACGAATCTCAGTTATATTGATGGAAAGTACTAATTACCAAGTATCTAGACTATAATCACCAGAGGCGCGTTTACAGAAAACGGGACCCCAGGCCCAAAGATTTTGGGGGCCCTTCTGAAGTTGAAATCTGAGAGTCTGAGATTGTGGTGGTGTTTAGCCTATCATGTGCAAAACCCACGAAGTTGAATTGAAAGCCGTTTTTGAGAGTGTTATTGAGACTGCAATTAAGATTAGTTATAGAAGCTATTTTCAAGGAATGTGAAGTTATTTGATTTAATGATTTTAGTCATGTTAGGGTTCGCAAAGGTTGGTCAGTCACCTCGTAAGAGGTAAAACAGGAAGGTGACCTGACCGACGTTCCAGGACGGAGGTGCGGGCCCGGCCTGGGCTGACCAACCAAAGACCTCCGTGCCCACCTTCTCGTGGTGCGAACCGTTAGTACCCTCCCCAAGGGGAGGCGAACGAACGGGCACGGCAGGCAAAACCAGAGGAAGGCAATGGCAAACCACCTCTGTAAATCTGCCAAGAAAACTGTCATAGAAGACAAAACTCATGGAAAAACGATAATCACTGATGGCGAGACACCCAGGCCAGAGAGTGATTCAAGAGCTACTGGGGAAGAGCTGAAGGATGATCTGGTGAAGAGACGGCATCATGAAGTAACGGCATTAAACCCGCAAGGAAGTGCAGTAACTGATTCAGTCGAGGAACACCAGCTCAACCTGAGCTGTAAAACCCAGCTGAGACTGGGGACATGGAATGTCCGGAGCATGCAGATAGGGAAGCTAGAGGTGATAAAACGAGAGATGAAGCGTTTGGGGCTGGCGGTGCTGGGCCTGAGTGAGACTCGATGGCAGGGGCAGGGACACTTTAATTCTGGGGAGTACAGAGTGATGATGTCAGGACCAAGCGATAGCAGAAGGAATGGTGTGGCAATGGTCTGCGACAAGAGGAGTGTAGCAGCAATACTGGGCTACGACACGGTTAATGATCGAATCATGAGCGTAAGGTTCAGAGGGAAAGTGATTAACACTACTGTCATCCAGGTGTATGCACCTACGTCGACGGCGGACGAGAAAGATCGAGAAAGTTTCTACAATGAGCTACAGAGGAAGATAGATGGAGTTCCAAAAGGCGACACTTTGGTGATCATGGGGGACTTCAATGCAAAGGTAGGGAGATCGGACAAGATCGAGTCAGCGATTGGAAGACATGGGCTGGGAAAACGGAACGATGCAGGAGAAAGGCTCATCGACTTTTGTGAGACAAATGAACTGAGGATCATGAACACATGCTTTGAGAAGACAAAGAGAAGATTATACACCTGGACTTCGCCGGATGGGAAACACAAAAATCAAATAGACTATGTGATGGTAAAACAGAGATGGAAGAGCATGGTGAGGGATGTACAAACGAGACCGGGAGCGGATTGTGGATCGGATCATGAACTGCTGGTGGCTACCCTTAAGTTGAAACTTAAGAGACTCAAATTGGGGGAACGCCTGACTAGATACGAGTGCAAAGGGATCATTCCTGAGTACAGGGACGAGATAAAGAACCGATTTGAGGCACTGATTTTGGTTGAAGCGACTAGTGCTGATGATATGTGGGAAGGAATGAAGAAGGTGATACAGGAGGAAGCGAACATTCACGTACCAAAAAGACAAAAGAAGAAGATATCACCGTGGTTATCGTCGGATGCAATCAAGATAGCAGAAGAAAGGAGAAGTGTGAGAACAGCAGGAAACAAAGACCTAGTGAAGGTGCTGAACGAGAGATTTCAGAAGCAGGCAAGGAAGGATAAAGAAAGATACTTGAACGATCGATGCAAAGAAATGGAAGAACAGGGAAAAAAGGGAAGAACTAGAGAGATGTTTGCGGAAATGAGGAAAATCACTGGCAAGTTCACACCACGGAACGGCTCATTAAGAAACGGGAATGGCGGAATAATATGCGATAAAGAGGAAGCAAAGAACAGGTGGAGAGAATATACGGAAAATCTCTACAAGATCGATGACAGAGTGGAGGAAAACGAAGAAGCGATCACAACTGATTACGTCAAGGAACCAAAGATCATGGAAGCAGAGGTGGAATGGGCAATTACACAAATCAGAGATAACAAGACCCCAGGAGCAGACGAAATCCCTATTGAGCTGATCAAAGCAGCTGGAGATGGAGTGATAAGAGAGATAACAATTCTGTGTAATCTGATTTGGGAGACTGAGGAGTGGCCGAAGGACTGGCAAACATCGATCTTTATACCCATCTTTAAAAAAGGAGATGCTAAGGAATGCGAGAACTACAGAACCATTGCGCTAATATCTCATACGAGCAAGATACTCCTAAAGATTATCCACAAAAGGATGGAAGACACGATAGAGAGAGAGCTGCCGGCAAATCAAGCAGGATTTAGAAAAGGGAGAGGCACAAGAGACCATATTGCAAACCTAAGATGGATAATGGAAAGGCAGAGGGAATATGGACAAGAGGTACATCTTTGTTTTATAGATTACAGCAAGGCATTCGACTGCGTTGATCATGCTCTGCTGTGGAAAACACTGAGTGAAATGGGCATACCCATGCATCTGATAACTCTCCTCAAGAACCTGTATGGCAATCAGGTGGCGGTGGTCAGGACAGAACATGGCGACACTTCAAGTTTTCGAATAAAGAAAGGGGTCAGACAGGGATGTATACTATCACCATACCTATTCATTCTATATGCAGAAAGGATAATGAGGGAGGCAGGTTTTGATGATGAGGCGGAGGGTGTGAGGATAGCTGGAAGGATAGTGAACAATTTAAGGTATGCGGACGACACAACACTGCTGGCGGAAAAAAAGGAGAAACTGAAGGATAACATCAGAAGGCTAAAATGTGCTAGCGAGAAAGCAGGAATGTACTTTAATATAAAAAAGACGAAGATAATGACCACTGAGAAATGGAGTTATTTTGAGGTAGATGGAGAGGAGATAGAGGTGGTATCAAGCTTCTGTTTCTTGGGGGCCATGATGGAGAGTGAAGGTGGATGCGAACGAGAAATACGACGGAGAATTACATTGGGGAAGACGGCAACGCAGGGACTGGAAAAAATATGGAAGGACAAATCAGTGAGTTTGGGAACGAAGACAAGAATTGTTAAAGCAATGATCTTACCAGTGGTGCTTTACGGATGCGAAACATGGACAAAAACCAAGGCATTGGAGAAGAAAATTGAGGCATGTGAAATGTGGATCTGGAGGAAAATGTTGAGGGTTTCTTGGACTGAGAAGAGAACTAACGAGGATATCCTGGAAGAAATAGGACACTGGAGAGGGAGTTTGACGTTGGGGCAGAGAGCGTCCAGGCAGAAGATGTCATACTTTGGACACGTGATGCGTGCAGATGGGCTGGAAAAGGAGATGATGTTGGCGTGTGGGGAGGGCAGAAGGAGGAGAGGACGACCAAGGAGGAGATGGATGGACGAGATACAGGAGGCATTGAAGATGAACATCTCGGAGCTGAGAGAGGCAACGAGAAATCGGAGCACATGGAGAAGGTTGACCATGACAGTCGCTAGGATTCAACGAATCGACAGCACAAGGGGAGTCATGTTAGACTGCAATCTCAACATAACATCACATTTCTTCCATTGCAATAGCATGCTACTTCCACCTTCGCCGAATTCGACAAGTGAAACGCTGCCTAAATGAAAGGTGCCTCAGTAGTGATCTTTTTGTATGTATTGTTGTAAAGTATGAGCGTTTGTCTTGTACTAATAAAAAAGATTACTTAGTATTCTTGTTCAAGCCCTCGTCATTTCTCGCCTCGACTACTGCAACTCTGTCCTGTCCGGTCTTCCCTCATCGACACTACAAGCTCTATCATCTGTTCTTCCCACAGCCGCTCGTCTTATAGAAGGTCTTGGTCCTAGAGATCACATCACACCATCCCTGCAACAACTTCACTGGCTTCCCATCCGTGCTCGTATCGCCTTCAAAATCTGCCTCCTCATGTACCATATGCACTCTGGAATCTCTCCCACGGACATGACATCGATGGTCAAGCCGTGTTCTGCTACAAATTCCAGAGGACTCCGATCCGCTGCTCGAGGCGATTACACCATACTTCGCACCAACCGGAAGTTTGGTAGTCGTGCCTTCTCGGTATCAGACCCACAGAATGGAACAGTCTTCCAACTATAGTCCGTCAATGCACATCTGTTGCTAAATTTAAATCAAAATTAAAGACTCATCTATTTACATTGTTCTATGACTAGGAATGTAGCGCGCTCTCGTGTTTTGTTAAAGCGCGCTATAAATGTTTAGTTGTATTGTATTGCATTGTAGTACAAAAACTGACAAGATGTTGAATCAACAATCAACGCGAAATACGTGGCCAGTTTTACTTCTTGAATAAATTGAGCTCTTAAATTGTGTCCATTATTGTGATAAATTTATCACAAATTGTACTGGATAATTCTATAAATAATTATTGGAAAAATATTTTCCATCATTTGGGGCCCTCCGAGATTTGGGAGCCCTAGACGCGCGCCTAGTGCGCCTACGTGTAAACGCGTCTCTGATAATCACTATACAGACATGGCTTGTATTCGATGCCTTGTTGTGTTAGGGGTCAACAAAATGGGGGACGGAGGGGGTTTGAAAAAGTTTGACAATTCTTGACAAGGGGAGGAGGTGTTCAACACAAGTTTATGTCAACAATGATTTAATCAAAAGGCAACCATAGATTCGGAAAGTCTTTATGAGTGATCTATAACTTTTTGTATGTAATTTAATCAAACGCGATATTTTCTTCAGTTTAAATTATATTGTTCATTGTTCAACGATTAATGAGAAAATGCACTGCATAATCTCTTAAATTTATGCGAATATCCTGGGTTCTTTTCGAAAATCTAACATTTCGAGTTTCTTTCTCGATGGAAAGATAATTTTCTTTGTTGGGAGGGGGTAAATATTTTTTGACATAATTTTATTAGGGGAGTCCTTGAATGTTTGACAGTTGACAAGGGGAGGGAGGGGGTCAAAACTGCCTAAAATTTGTTGACATAATTAATGGACGACCCCTTATTGTAGTTTCTGATGGCGAAACTTTACGCTTAGGCCTATAATGTTGAGTGTCCGTCAAATGCCTGGCGTAGGCCTATACATAAATAATTAAACGGGAAAATTAAGAGTCGAATTCAGATGACAGTGATTTATTTTTGTCCGCATTTCGTCAGTTGGTTCAAATGGAATCATGTCACTCGTAAAGGTGGTCCATCCGCCTTGTCCGTATTTCGCATTATCCATCCCATCTCATATTGCGAAATCCTTACTGCAAATAAGTATAAAGACCTAGACTGGATTACCATGTATCGTATCGTATCATAAATGGGGATTTATAAAGTGTTACATGAGCTGGACCTTACAGGGCTAACTGTGCTAGTTGCTGCGGTACTTTGACTGTTCCGCGTCCAGCAAAGGTACTAAATTAGATACAATGCGGTACCGACGGTACCGGCCCACTATTCCGGGGGTCCGCTATTCCGGGGGTCCGCTATTCCGGGGTCCGCCAGAATATACATACATACAACATAAATACATGCATACATACATACATACATGCAGACATACATGTATATATATACATACATGCATACATACATCTATGTATGCATACATACATGCATACATACATATTTGTATGTATACATACATACACGCATACATTCATACATGCATGAATGTATGTATGCATGTACGTATGTATGTATGCATGTTTGTATGTATGTATGTATGTATGTATGCATGTATTTATGTTGTATGTATGTATATTCTGGCGGACCCCGGAATAGCGGACCCCCGGAATAGCGGACCCCCGGAATAGTGGACCGGAATCGTACCGACTAGGCCCTATTGTCTGACAAGGGTTACTGCTTACGGCACAAGCTGTACTGAAAAGCCCGCAATGTAGTAATTAATTAAGATGCAGACGTAAACATTGGACAAAATGGACGACACCAGATCAAAAGTCTGCTCATGTAACGCGTCATTTCATCAAATCTAAGAACTTCTATAGCGCCTATATAATAATGCTCAAGACATCAGTCAATAGTCGCTATACTATGCAAAATCGTTGTTCAAGCCAAATTCCAGGGCGAGTCGACAGTCAATAAGGGAGTTCAAGACGACACGGAAACAGCTTACGATGGAAATGCCTTAAGGAAAAGATGAGTTTTCAGTTGAGATCTGAAGGCCAGAATAGACTTGGCAGAACGAACTTTTGCCGGAAGGTAGCTCCAGGGTCTGTGGCCAGCAACATAAAAGCATGTTGTCCGATAACTGACAGTGCAGCCTTCCAAAGCTTGTAGAACGAGAAATAATTCAGGGTAATATTATGCATATAAATTTAAAATATAATAGAAAATTAATGTAGCAATTGAGTGTGCATGTATGTATCTAGCTCTACTTGTCATGCGCCTTGGAAGAGTCTCACATGGACGCTTAACAGAGCAGCCTAACAGATTGAATGAATTTCACCTTAAGGTTACTTGACTATGTTTCTTGAGCTGTAGGTGACGAAATAGTACGTAAATCTAATGTAAGACTCTTTCAGAAGTCTGGCCAAATGCACGAGAAAGCACGATGTGCCCGCATCGTAGTACATAACGACCGTCTACTGGCTGGCTAGAAATAGAATCGTACAGTTCTCTGATGTAGTCTGGTGTTGCACCGAAGCGCTTCGCATCATCCCATGAACAGGATCTTGAAAGTAAACCTGTTCTCAAACTGAAGCCAGTGCAACACCTCTTCTGACTTAATAGCTCGTAACATGCGAGAATTTTGACAGGTTTGCAGCAATTCCGGTGGCGCAGTTGAGGATGGACTGAAGCCATGGGCGTCCGCAGGAATTTTTCTAGGGGGCAAACGTTTTTTTGGGGAGGGGCAAAATGACGTTTTTGCCTACAATTCATGAACACAGAAAACGTGACAACTTTCAAAATCCGAGGGGAAATGCCCCCTTTCCCTCCTCCGGACGCCCATGACTGAAGCTGTCGTATCAGGATGATCGGCAGGCCTGCGACTCTGCGAGGATAATCCATGAATAAGCTGGTTCCGGCGACTTCGCTTTTTGGGCGCTGTAGAAATTTAGAGATTACGATTACCACAAAGTTTCAGTTGTCCAGTTACGACAAAATGATAGGTCTTATCCAGAACGACTCCACACTCCAACCTGGAAATTTTGCCCGCTAGGCTATCCCTTGCGACTAAAAATTACGACAACAACAACAACAACAACAACAACAACAACAGCAACAACAGCAGTAATTATAATAGCAATCATAAACAACGACAACAATAACAACAACATTGAAGCGACCAACAATGATAATCACTATACAACTATTATTATAAATAGGCCTAATTATAGCCATCACTGTCGTCATCTTGATAATTCAGCTACACAATTGAATTTAAACGCTAACTTCTCTTTCTGTTAGCCAAGTAGCACATGGACTAATATTGAGTCTAATTTATAAATATAATTATATATTTTTATATTTAACTGTTTGCACAGATGTATTCAAAGCATCGCTGTTAGACTAATATAATATTTTAAAACTGACAATCTCCTA
Organism: Allolobophora icterica; assembly: GCA_963556255.1. NCBI lineage: Eukaryota > Metazoa > Annelida > Clitellata > Crassiclitellata > Lumbricidae > Allolobophora > Allolobophora icterica. The sequence goes on from OY744604.1 coordinate 30,824,938, forward strand.
TTTTCGACAAAGCGCAGTTCATTCGCCACAATCATCACATTAATCTGTCAAAATTTGTAGTCGCATTCGCTAGATGGCGCATTACGGAGAGGAAGAACAGCTCCTTAAGCTAGCATCGAGTCAGCCATGGGTTTGAAGTGTTAGCGACTTCATTTTCTTGGCCTCGGCATATGAGGGCGGATTGCCAGTCCTTTCAATCAGCGTCCCATCTTCCCACCGAGTGTACTGTCAGTATGCTCATTTTATGGGAGCAAGGCCGCCGACAGAAATTCCGGAGAGCAGTTACGGGCCCATAGGCAGAGCAGTCGCGGGTCTTTAGGCAGAACAGTCACGGGCCCCAGGCAGAGTAGTTACGGGCCTTTAAACTATCTTTAGGGTTTATATAAATATGATATCTTACGGTCGTACGAAAAAATTAGTAAAAACACAAATTGAAATAATAAAAGTGCGTGTACGACCGCACGATATTATATTTATATGTATACAATGATTTTATTCAGATGCCTGAAGTTTAAACTGATTGTAGTTAAGCGTCAGATAACATTATTTAAAAAGGCATAATCATAAACTTTGTATGACTGATTATAATATTTTTTATAAGTTGATTGCGGGCCCGGCCCGGGCCCCTAAAAAGTCGCCGGGCCCCTGGGCATTTGCCCCCTTCTGCCCACCCTCTCGGCGGGCCTGTGTGGAGTGGGCTAGGGGCACTGCCGGATTTAACTATAAGCTAAAAAAATTACAGCTTTAGGCCTCACAATCCACTGGGACCTAAAAAATGTTACAATTGGGGGGGGGGTACTTTTTAAATATACGTGTGCTGTATATATTATGTGTAACCCTTTTAAATGGCTTGTGTAGCAAATTCCATCTCGTCTGAGTAAATGCATTCATTTGAAAATAATTTTCATGTTTAACTTAATGCCTATAGCTATTAAGTAATTAATTCAAAGGCATGTTTTCAGGTTTTGTGATACCTTCTGGAGTAATTTCTTAACCCTTTGGATTTGAGGTTGAGGTTTGACACACCCCATAGCTATTCAAGTTTCGTTTTCTACGGAAAACGTGGAACCAGCTTGGATTATTTTAAGACATAATAGGCCTACATTATTTATTTCAGTAACCAAACGTTTCACAAATAACTCAAAACATACAGTGATGGGCCTAATAGATCAAAGTCTGGCTACGCAGGAGACCCAAAATGGGACAACAGACCCCGCTACCCGGGTCCCCTGGGTAGTAGGCCTAATGCAAAAAGCAGATAAGCAGTCCGTTAGCCATCATTCTGAATGCTATGATAACTCAACTAAATCCTGTACGCACAAAACTGTTGTAATTTTTCTTAACTAATACCTAACTACTGTCAATATAATATTACCCGAGTTTAATCTTATGTACCTATATAAAATTCCGTGGATTAAACTTTAGGAGCATGACAAGTTTTGGCATTCGAGCAAGAGCAATCACAGCTAATAACTGTTTATGCATGCATAATTACTTACCCATATTCAGACACTCACATGTAGGGCCTACACACTTTCACCCATAAGCTACTTTTGTAGGCCTACCTTAGTGAATGTGAAATACGGACACTTTAGGACAGTTTCAGGTATTTTTGAACGCTAATTTTTTAAAATTTTGTTGCATATTAAGATGAAATTATAATTTCTCGTATATAGCGATCGTAAAACAAGATTCACATGTCATGCGTGTAGCAAGCGAGTGTGCCTTGAACACGCTAAAAACTGTGTGCATTGAGCAGTCAGTCGAAAACGATGACTGAAAACAATCTCTATTTCACTTGACATATTGGCTATTCTGCGTGTGGTAATGTTGTGAATGAGGACAGAAATATCCACGTGCTAAGTAGATATTGCATGGTTAGGCTATTAATTCACCTGCTGGCCATTTCAAAAATGATCAAAAACAGTTATTTGTTGTGATAATCACCAGTTCAGTTGATAATTGGTTATAAAACTAAAGTTTAGCTCACAATTAACGATGAGTAGTTGATATCGCGACTTGCAAGTAAAAAATATGTAGGCCCCCTATTGGGGATATGTCAAGCCGCACCTCACCACAAGCGTTCCAGTGCTTCACCTCACTTCCAAAGGGTTAACAAGGGGCCTCCAGCCTATATAGCTTAGGGCATCACCAAGTCGAAACCCGGGTCTGCTAGGGGAGGTAGGTGGGGCATAAATCTCGAAACAAACTTCTGCCCTGGTGGGATTTGAACCCCCGACCTCTCGGTTGATAGTCTAGCACACTATCCACTATAGGCCATAACTGTCGAGCGTTCCAGTGAACATTGAATTTAATGTGAAGTTTCTATAGCGACCGTATGGCCTCGAACCTGCTCAATTTGACTGATTTGGTCGGTTGAAGTTCGCAAATACCTTGGAAAAAATTTAGGAATCAGTGATCAAGGTAATTATAGGGCCTATAGGCCAACGTTTGGGCCAACTTTCCTAATCCGACTTCTTTCTGCTAGAGGCGCTTTTTAAATCTAGCGCTGCCCTACGATAAGAAGCGTAATCGCAGGTTGGACGTCAGAAGACATCTATGTAAAGTCTTTCGTCTCGAACCTAATTCATCCAGATTAAGTTCATTTGCAATACTTGTTAGGTCTATCATCATCAGCAGCATCAGAGTCAGCAGCAGCAACATCATCTTCATTGTCGTCGCCCTCGTCGTCATCATTGTGATCAGTTCCAGACGCCAGCCACTTTGCGGAGATTAATGCGAGTAAATGATTTTCATTTTTGGTAAATTCAGTATAGTCGAGAGCATCATCTACAGTTACCACAAACACCCAACCATTTATATTGTCACTACTAGAACCACGACCCAGAAAAATTATCAGCATTTTTCGGAACCTCTCTGATGTATACCTACAAATAAATTTAATCGGTCAAGTCATAATTTGAAGATCGTCTGAAATTCTTTGTTTTACTTATTTAAAAAATCTAAAGTCAAACTTCGCTGGCTGATTGTTGTAAGTAAAAAATCAAAATCCGTCCACCAAAGTTACATTCGTTGTCAACCACAAACAGTTGACTATTTGATTCATTCAGAAGAATCCTCTCTGGACCTTGTAATTCATGTTTTGTTGCTACTGGTAAAATTTCTCTCTTAAATTCCAAATCCGAATCCAATAACAAAATTCGACGGTTCATCTGATCAGCGACTATAACGAATCCATTTCCATCGACGGACAAATAAACTGGAAGACTCGTTTGTGCGATGGTTGATCCACATTTTCCGCCGAATAACTTTATAATGTGTCCACCTGCATCCACTCTGCACACTCTATGCATTTCATCGCCACAATCGCCATGACTGACCACGAAATGACTATTGGCGAGTTTTATAGCATGCCAGGGATGACGAATACATGCCTCTGATGATAGATTTATTTCTCGGACCAATTGTCCATCTGGCGAATATTCATTCAGTTTATCTCGATTACTAACAGTTAAAATGAGATTCGCCTCATCTGAAACAGACAAACAGTATCCAGAATCGTCTCCTGTGGACCAATTCTTTATTAATTTTCCATTTGGGTCAACTCTCAAGATTTCCTTCGACTGGTCATCGCCTTTGAAATCGAAGATGTAGAGACATTTATTTTTGTTGCAGGATCCTATGTCTCTTGGATCAATTAATTCCTTCAAATTCCATCGACGACTGAAAGTGAATTTTATCGAATCATAAACTTCAACTACTGAACTCTCATAACTCACAACAAACAATTCCTTGTCTAAAATTGCCAATCCACAGATCCATTTATTTTCTTCTTCTGCAGATTTTGTTCTGATCGTCTTAACTAAAAATGGATCCGATTTGTAATTCTCCGGAAGTTCATCTGAAATATTTAAACTCTAACATCAAATTTCTTTTTAGAATGAAAATGCCAATCGCTATTGTAAGAAATATTTCTTTTTGGAAACCGAATAAAACGAAAGTGTTGGAGGTAATGATGATGACTCCTAAAGAGTTAAAGGCAAACTCAAAGAATGGATGTGACAATTGTAAAATTAATGGACATAAACAAAGAGACCGTAACTCACTCAGAGATCGAGATACGACGTCAGAAAGAGAAACAACGATACCTGGAGAATGTTATGCACAGATACGCAGAGTAAGACAGATAAAGTGCGAACAAGTGCATTTGCAAGGACATTAGCAAAAAAGTATGGAACGCCGATACTTTAAAAACTACATCTTCGTATTGCAATAAAATAAACACCGCTTTTCCTCGAAAAACCCATTATTAAGCATTCATGCAGCCTCATATAATTATTTCCCAGCTCTGTGTCCATCGTCAGATAAACGCTCTGGGGTGTCTGGAATGTGCATCGGGCAAGGCCGATGTATACGCGTGGGCTCTATGGAATGTGCATCGGGCTAACTCATGCTGTCTAAGGCCTGCACGCAGTGCAACGGGCGAACGCAGGCACACGGGCCCTCCTAACCAACATGGCCAGCTTTATGTTGCATCACGAAACAGAGACAGCCCATCATAACTATACGAAGGGCAAATACTCTAGTTTAGTATATTTATCGAAACTCATCAATAAGCTTACTAGTTCTACACATAAAATTGGAGACATAAGACATTTAGTAAAACGTAAGAAGAACATATCAAGCCGAAATACTGAGCAGATTTCTACCCTTGCGGTATTTGAACCCCCGACCTCTCAGTTATAGTTACTGGGGAGTGGTCAAGAGTGAACAGGAGGATTATTGGGTAGAACAGAATGATGAGTTTGCAAAGATGTGAAGTTTGGCAATATTGCAGAGTATTAAAGGTAAGAGGGCTAAATGAAATTGTCTCGATTATGGCGTATACTCAAAGGCTCCCCCACCCCAAGATTCATGTGCTGGGCGTGACATGTTTTGTGCCAACCAAATGTCTTTGAACAGCTAAATTAAATGTGACTCTACATACGATAAGTTGAAATGAGAATCAGCATATGCGAAGACAAGACAAATGGAAAATGTTCAATAAACTTAAGAAGAACTTTTGATAAATTATAGATAAAATTACAACAAAGTTGTGGATTTGTTGGTACCAATAAGTCTTTGCAGGTCTCGCTTCAGCTTTTGTGCTGCGGTTGCTACACAACAAAATGAAAAAAATTCTGTTAGTCCATTTTCAGGTTGCTAGGAGACCAGAGAGAAAGAGAGACAGACAGACAGACAGACAGACAGACAGACAGACAGACAGACAGACAGACAGACAGACAGACAGACAGACAGACAGACAGACAGACAGACAGACAGACAGACAGACAGACAGACAGACATTTTCCTGTGATTTTGTTGATTGCGGTAGCACTGAAAAGGAACAGATGAAGGTGCAGATGAAGGTGCAGATGAAGGTGTTTTTGAAGCTTTGCTGCTACTACTGAGGCTGCTATTTATGTTGTTGTCATCTTTCGTTTGTTTATATGTGCGAAATAATTGACATCACTTTCCGAGAAGTTTAAGAAACTAGGATTTTACATACGGCTTTTACTGCAGTGATGTATGAACAGTGAACACCCAGATTATCGCACATGTAGCCATCGGTACAACAAGCAGCACCAACAATACCAACAAACTTTGTGTTTTCTTAGCTGAAAAGAAAAATTCTATCTCATTTTTTATATTACGCACAAAAATAAAGTAATTAAGGGGTCACGAATCACAAATATTTCTTAACTGTGTTTGCGACTTGTTCGTGTTTACACGCCAGTGCGTTGGCTTCGCTCGTCTCTTTTCTCACGGAGCTCCTCGCGCTGATTAGGTTGTACTGCGAGAGGCGCTTTATAAATTCGTAAATACAATACAATGCAATACAATACAACTGATTTTACCGGTTCATACAACTGCTAAGAGTTTTCCAAATAAAAAAATCTTATGCAGTTTTATAAAGGAAATCTGATTGCAGGTCCACGCATGCATAAATGTAACCAAAGCGTTTGATATTGAATGCGTGGTTTAAAAATAGGAAGTAAAAAATTACTTGGGAAGAAATAAAAGGCATTCCATAACAGGACTCAAGGACTCATCACATTTCTTCCATTGCCAGACCATGCTATTTCCACCTTCGCCGAATTCGACAAGTGAAACGCTGCCTAAATGAAAGTCACCTTCGTATTCTTGTTCAAGCCCTCGTCATCTCTTGCCTCGACTACTGCAACTCTGTCCTGTCCGGTCTTCCCTCATCGACGCTACAACCTCTATCATCTGTTCTTCACACGGCCGTTCGTCTTATAGAAGGTCTTGGTCCTTGAGATCACATCACACCGTCCCTGCAACAACTTCACTGGCTTCCCATCCGTGCTCGTATCGCCTTAAAAATCTGTCTCCTCATGTACCATATCCATTCTAGAACTTCTCCCTCATACATGACATCCATGGTCACACCATGTTCTGCTACAAATTCCAGAGGACTCCGATCGGCTGCACGAGGCGATTATGCCATACTTCGCACCAACCGCTCGCCTAGCAAAGGTACCGGCGAGCGATTTACCGCTCGCCTAGCCGAAGACTTCTCACCATCGGTGACAGTCGGTCGTCGTTCGCTGAGTTTGAGTTAGACTCCAAGACGATAAATGAACCTGGAGCCAGACCATTATTTTATTTATCTAATTAAGATTACTTCAATTTACTTACTTGCTGGCCACTGAACTAAAATCCCTTAGGCGCATAGTGCGCTATTATAATGTCTCAGATGTCTGGCACTATGCGTTGCCGTCGTTCGGAACTGCCAAGTAGGCCCCTATCTGCATGCTGCTTTAATGGTGACGGGGATGGGAGTTAGTAACGAGTTCGCCGAATCATGCTTCAGTTTTCTCACTTCAATGCTGTCTGATCGAAGGCTGTCTATGGGTCACAGCACAATGGCAGACTTGTTGTTGATTCGTGCAAACCACCTAGCGTGGTTGGAGAAAGAACGCGAAGACTTGATAAACGACACAGTCAACACATACAATGTCATGTTACGTCGCCGTAAGTTTATTCTCAGTGATGGCATCGATAGCGAAGCCTATTCCCAACCACCAGCAAAGGTGGCAGCAATCTCGAGCAGTCTCGGCGCTTCAGACAGCAGCCCTGATGACTGTGCTATCCGACTCTGGTGATGCTGAGCCACTTCAGTCTGATGAGGATGCCAATGGCAGTTCTGATCATGAAACAGATCATTCAGACTCAAGTGATGACGATTTTTGGAGCAGGTGACATTGACAGGGCAGAATAAAATATTATGGCATGGCCCACAATGCCACCCACTGACAGTGACAGTGATTGAATTTGTCAATGTGTGATGCGAAAACACTAGTGAACTACAGATAATGGTACAGTAAATGTGATTGTTTAATTTGTTGTTATTGTGCAGCTTCCATTAATCTTTTTCAGTACTGTTCATAAGAAAATATTGAAATCAGTGATTCACTGGGTTCAATTAGGCCTACTTCTGTCCTGGAATACAGTAATACTGTTACTGTAATCATTAATTATAGCCAAGTAGCACGCTAAAACTTATTACAACTATGATGCAGGACGGCACTGGATTGAGATAGGCCTACTAGATGATTATTAGGCCTTTATGCAGCTATACGAACGAATACGGTACATAAGATACGCTATACATAAAAGCTCCCGAGGTCGGCCGCGCATCGCTCGCCTACTCGATCAAGCGCGATCGATTTTCAACCCGCCTACTATTTTCAAATCAGACGCACTGCCCACAGAATGGAACAGTCTTCCAACTACAGTCCGTCAACGCACATCTGTTGCTCAGTTTAAATCCAAATTAAAAACCCATCTATCACATTGTACTATGACTAGGAATGTATCGTAACGCGCTCTCATGCAAGACTTGTTTTGTTAAAGCGCGCTATACATGTAAATGTTTAGTTGTATTCTATTGTAGGAAAAAAGTTTAAGTGTAACGTAAACGAAGTATGTAAGTTGCGTTACATATATAAAAGGCCTATATAAAATGAAAATATAAGGTTAATTGTTAATTAATTGCTAACTAGAAACTTATCTTGAGCCGATCTCTAATGCATAAGGCAGTAACCGATGGCGCATCGAAACTAGGCTGCAATTAGGCCTAGGTCAAGATCCAGCAGATAATTTCACTGAAGTCATATCACGATTTTGTGAGATAAGTTATTCACTCTTACCTGTGGTTGAATATACCTCAGCATACATCGATTGTATAGTGCATGATTGGTTCCCAAGAGAACACGTAGCTTCGCAACGATGCCTTCCAACTTTCTGTGGTTTTAAAATCTGGTTATCAGACACTGTGACAATGTCATCACCACTGAACCATTTCCATTTGTAACTGCATGATTGGCTGGTGTTTGCGATGCAACTGACTTCCTCATCAATAGTCATGTTTATAGTGACTTCGCTACTGAAAATATCTGAATAAATTGAAAATAACTAGCTGTTGCATCAAACAATTATACGCTGCTGACTGTAGCGTATGTCCCTTTCTTCACCCAAATACACTGATTGTATACAATAGCGCTATATTTGTGTATAATACAAATGATTTACCATAGTTATTGATTGATACTAATTATTTAATTAATTAACCAGCACGTAGGCCTAAGACCAGTACGATAAGGAAAATTAATAATATAGAGTTAGGGGACAAGTTAGAGGGTTTGAGAGTTGTCAACCGCTAGTTGCCAAGATTCCATTGGCCAATACGAAATTACTGGTTAATTCAACGTCGATCGTCTGCTGGTGACGTGGCAGAATGGAGTCGGTTAATCGCCGCTGATGGCGATGGTTGGTCGTGGTGAATCTACGACGTTTGACTCAGGAAGAGGCAAACACTGGTGACAGAAGTCGTCAAATATTCACGTTAGTCGTATAGAATAGAGTTCATACTACGATACGGTGAACTTGGGATCGAAATCGGTCGACATTTAACAGAGTTAATATCGAACGATTAAAAACTGATGTTTGCGAGTGAAGATGCGAGCATAGCGTCTTCAAGCTGCAGTTCGATACGCGTATAACTACGAGCTATAGTGATACGAACGATTGAACTTGGGATCGACAAGTAGTTTCGCATTAAAGAGACTAAAAATACTTGATCGAACGTTTGCTTTCTGGAAACATCCAGAAAGAATTCTACGAGGAAAGGTCAGACCGGCACATACCTGTGTTGTTCTGATTACGGACGAGGAAATCGGGAGAGAACTCTTCAAATAAAACGTCGATAATCGGGCGAAGGGCATTGTTGGTGAACTAGTCAGACGAATGCCAAGAAGGAACTCCAATGGTGCACCACCACGGGAGGGTAATCTAATATGCTTATGTAGACTAGATAGCCTATATAGAATATTTTAGATGCATACGTGCTGGTCTTAGGTAAAATAGGTTTAGTCTAGACTAGAGGATTGTTTAGGCGTGATATATTGTTGAACTGTGAAATAACTTGAACTGATTATATTGTTATAATACATATGATGACAAGCACAGGTCTTGTAATTGACTCTGCAACTGAATGATGTATGTTGTGAATTGTTGATGGGGGCTCTGAGCAAATGAAAATATAAAAGCAACGAGGTATTAGATCCATACCAGTCCCTAAGAGATAACCAAACAAGGGGCCTATTTGCTAATAAGGTTATTAGCGGTAGTAACGTTACAATGACAATAAGAAGAAAATAACCAGAGTTAAATAATATAATATAACACAATCGCTCAAAGTGTCTGCTTTCGCCTACGGATATAAATGTTCGGAACATGACTACGGCAGCGTCCACGGGTTGGAGGCACCTATTTGTGGTGTGCAAGTTCACCGGTGCATGCAAATGATTTTCAGTGGATTTTTGGCGGACAGGCCTCAAAGATGATGCGCAAATTTCATGTAAAGTAATGATTTTATTTAAATAATATCTGAATCATGAATGCTATGTCATGCATGTCATATCGCCGTCGTCGCTTTTGCGATGTTAGGCTGCAGGAATGGATCAACATTATCCAGAGTTTTCTATTCTGTAATGCGTCCATTAGGTTGGTTCCTGATAGCCCAATCAATCCTATAATATTGCCGATCCAGGATAGTCTCGGTCTTCCGCGGTTGCGAACCCCTTCTACGAGACCCGTCATCAGGCTGCCTTCGATGTTCTCCCTCAGTTGCCTCATGATGTGTCTGAAGTAACGTAGTTTGTTAGTTCAAACATGGTTTAGCAGTTCGCTCTTGGTCCTCTCCAGCGTGTATTCTTGTTCTGTGGTCACCCCTTTTGTCCAGGGAATTTCTGTGCCTGTTGTGAAGTCGGGAAAGCGTGTTGGCTATAACCAGCTTCTGTTCTGCGCAGAAATCCACCAGTGGCTGCCCTGTATCGTTTCTCTCCCTGAGTCCATACTTCCCAAGTAAGCCAGCCTCTAATGCGTATTCTCCTACTCGGGCATTGAAATCGCCTGATTAGGAGTAGGCCCATATTTCGTCTGCGGACCTGACTGATATTATAATAGCTTGATATTTAAGTTTTCAGTTTCTTTTAAATTTTGTCATAATAATTATATACTTTAATGATATTACGTAATAATGCTGTTTCGTCCACATAAAATAACTTACGCAATTGAGCGAATCAGTCAGTTAGTCAGCCAGTCAGTCAGACTGACCCGGTAGTGTTTACATATTGGGGGGGGGGCCGATAGCGCATTGGAAAACATCTGGCGTAGAGTGCGGGAGGTACAGAGATCGAGTCCCATAGGCGGACATGATTTGTAAGCTGCAATTTGCGCCGTGTAAAATACACTGCTGTCTGTTCTGTTAGTAGTTAAGATTTATCGCATAACATGTACTGATTTGTAATCATACTGCGTTGTTGTCAGTTTGAAGATATTAAACGAAGATTATTATTATTATTATTATTATTATTATTATTATTATTATTATTATTATTATTATTATTATTATTATTATTATTATTATTATTATTATTATTATTATTATTATTATTATTATTATTATTATTATTATTATTATTATTATTATTATTATTATTATTATTATTATTATTATTATTACTTGTCTCCGTATGATGACCAGATTCGTATGGTTTCATAGGAAGTTTTAAAAATGACGCTAAGATTTCCAAAAATAGCAACTTACATAAGATGTTTATGGCGTTAGAAGAGCAACTGTAGTGATTGTCGGCCGTTCTCGTTGTTTGGCAAACAAACGAAGAGTTGTTCAGATTCAGCGTACTTTTCATCGCAAGCGTGTAGGTGACCTCATTGTTACTGGATGTAACGTTGAACCGTCCATCTGTAGGCCTAACGGATTGATTGTCACCACTCGCATTCCATTGAAGGACAGGAAGAATATTGCCATGGTATGTTATGCTGCATGAAAGTTTGACTTCTTCTGGTTTTATACCACAACTGTTTGGCCCAATGACTGCGTCTGATTCCATACTGGATTTACAGGTTGGATAATCATCTAAAATACGTCTGATTTTATACCAATGAAAATTCTTTGGAATATGTTTTCTCTAATTCGACATACAATTGAATACAGTAATACTCTTCCAGGTCCTCTGCAAGAAGTATTTGAAAAAGGAGAATTTCTGTTTTGATAAATTATATGACGTTGATGTGTTAAGTTTCGAACTTAATATTGTAATTATTATTTCCTTTTATGAATTAAAGTAGCTATAGCATTTTTCATCGTGTAGTTTGGTTCTCTGATTTAATATTATGAGCTGTTCATCCGAGCTATCGATAACATCTGGCATGTAAGTCATGAGAAATTATTAATTCTCTTGGAATGAACAGCACACAGGCTATAGTACCAAACATAAAGAATAGTTGAATCGTTGGAAAACTAGCTAATAAGAAATCAAGAGTTTTCAAGCCGCGTGGCATAGCAGTAAACAATTCTGTTACTTCCAGACTTTACTTATATATGGAACGGGAGACATGGACATCAAATGTCTAGTAGGCCTACTATAAAACTGCAACTGTGTTATATATAGCCAGACATTACTGCAGCTGTCTGAAATAGTGACATCTATCTGGCGAATGACAGCAATTACTTTTTCGAAACTAGACAGTAATTAATATGTTGAATATTGTCTTGAATCGTTCTAGTCACGCTAATGTCTTATCTTCGTGAGCTAACTTTTAAGAGCTGAAAGAGAGTAAAGTCTGAACGTACGTAAAACTACTAGCTGAGCCGATCTTGTTTCTCCAACTCCTTCATCCTCTAAGCATTCGTATTTTCCGGCATCTGAAGGTTGAACTGAACGAATGACTAAATTGCTGGCTCCTGTTGAAGCGTTAATTTCAACCGAAAACCTGCCATCATTATACGGCTCTAGAATAGCAATTCCGGTGTAAACATAATTGTTGTCATGACGCCATTGAACTAGTTCTGCCTGGAGGGTCGTCGAACAGTTCATATAAGTCGAATCGTTAATCTTCACCTCAGTGTCAGGCGGAATCACGTTCAACTTTGCATCTGAAATTACGTAACCTAACGTGATTTCGTGGTTTCTCGTATAACTTTCATAATTGGCTCATAGATAATTATGCGCTATAGCTTAATAATCGCGAATTTTTCGTTTTGGTCATATAATTAATATAAGCTTGTGGGTCTCAGCGTCTCACCAAGTCTGTTTAGGTATAACCTAATCCACATACTTATATTTGTCATAATTAACTATGAGTGATTATGTATCATAATTCTGTCGACAATAACGTGCTTTGTCTAACTTCAAATTCTTCACAAAGTTGACAAGACCGAAGTTTATTTGAACTGACAAGTCATTAAATACCTGTTTTTGATTTAAAAAAACATACCAATTTTATGACATACGTTGATAATTACAATTAGAATTGTCACGTCTCTTGGTTCCATTGACTTCTTTTTGCGACGGAAACTGCAACAGTTAAGGGTGTTATGATGATGAGACATCAAACTGTGAAAGACCTGGCCGTCAATAAGGTTACGAACAGGCGCGTTTACGCATAAACGTAGTAGGCGCGCGCCTAGGGCCCCCAAATCTCCGAGGGCCCCAAACGAATGAATTTTTTTCAATTATAAAAAGTAATATTTTGAATTTTGAATTGTTTTAAATATAACCTATTTTCTATTTGTTTACAATTTAGCATTCATATAAAAGTATATTACTGTAGTTGGTTGTTAGTTTACTAAAATGTGGCTAGTCTTACGGCTAATACAAATAACTTCACATTCTTTGAAAATAGCTTCTATAACTAGGCCTAATCATAAATACAGTGTCAGTGAAATTAAATAAGACGGCTTCGTGTTCAACTTCGTGGGTTTTTGCACATGTTAGGCTAAACACCACCAGAGTCTCAGACTCTCAGTCTACAAGTTCAGAAGGGCCCCCAAAAATGGTTGCGCCTAGGGCCCCGTTATTATTGTAAACGCGCCTCTGATATTACAATAATTATTCATCAAGATTTATTTGGCCTAATTAGTGTATGGATGAAAAAACGACTCATACAACTGTTATTTATATTATTACCCCTTGTCGATCGAGTCGACTGCTACGATCGACTTGGCCCAGCCGACGATCGACTCGATCAACTTTATAGACTAGTCGACCTCTCGTCGACTCGATGGACTTGGCAAATAAACGGTCGACTTTTGTCGAGTTGGTCTGTACAATAATTATTCATCAAGACTTATTTGGCCTAATTAGTGTATGGATGAAAAAACGACGGCGAAAATTGCTGAGACTGTTGCATTCTAATATTCCAGTACCTAGAATCCTAGATTAAATCTGTAGTGCATAGGTTAAGGTCAAAACAGAACAGCGAAATAAAGACAATTATTAAAACTATTATTCATTGTCCGAACATTGTAAACGTGTAAGTCCCCAGCTAATCTACGCCTATCGCAAATTCTGTCAACTGTTAGAAGTTCTGCAGTTATATGCAATCGTTCACAATATGTGCAGTTAGTTGTTGAACAAAAGAAAATTATCCTACAAGGATGAGCTTGGGCATTGGGTGACGTAGCCGCAAAAATTACTAGGCCTAAGTAAAATATTTCAAAGAGTCAAGTCGAGAAAACAACGATCAACTCGACTTGTCAAAACATTTGAACGACTCGACTTGCAAGTCGACAGAGTCGAAGATTTTTCGACCAATTCGACTTGGCCGAGCTTCGCCCAACTTTATGAACTGACTCGATAGATCACAGAGTGTAATTATTTATACTGCGGTATAATTGATAAAACTACGAAATATTCATGATGTAAGGAATGTTCAAATAGAATTTAATCTTGACTGTAGCGACTATCTAATCTATCTCATGTCTTCAGGAAGGATACTACTGCTACCGACAGTCATTCTTTCATGTAGGCCTATGAAGTTTCGTTTTCTATTAGCATGTCTCTGACTTCAACATAAATTTGTGATCTTGTTTCAATTCAGTTATCCGCCTCTATAACAAATGACTAGGCACTGGCGGCGATCTTGTTTGACAGGTGGGGGAGGGGGGCAATTTAGAACTATCTGGTCAGAAAAGAGATTTGAACTGATCTGGTCAAAAAGAGGTCAAAAAATTGTTTTCGTGAAACTGTTGACCTTTTCTGGTGTTTCTTCAAAATGTGGGGGGACAAATTATGGTGTGTCTCCCCCACTCTTAAAGGTGGGGTATTGTCACCCTCGATCCCCAGGGATCGCCGCCCATGTGACTAGTTATAGTAAGCAAACCCAAATCATATCCTTAGGTACAAATTTTTAATCCCTTACGTAATGTGCCCAGACTAACAATTACTCAAATTCGCTTCTGATAGTCGACATTCCGCATTGCGGGTTTAATGATGCGGTTATTTTTACGTGTTAATTATGATGGGTAGGTTTATTTATTTAGCAGAAATATAACTTTACTTATAAACATTATTTTATGTTTTGTATGTCACTAACTAATGATTCGTGACTATAATTTAACGAATAATTTGTTTGCAGATCAGTTGAGAATGTTTCTCAAATTGTAATTGTAATTGCAAATTCATATAGCGCCTCTTCAAGAGAAACTTTGTCAGAGGCGCTTCCGACGTGACAAAAAAAGCTAGGCCTACTATCCAACAGAATGGCTTTCAATTATTTTTACGAACTAGGCCTAGTTAAAACAATAGCCTGACGATGATAGGACAAGCAGTAATTACTTCACGTACTCTATGCTTCGTGACACTGCTCTTAGAAGGTCAAACCTAGTTTGTAGTTTAGACCTACCTTTGAGTCTTTGATTATAAAATATTGTCAAAAACGGAGCAGAACACTTACTTTAGGTTCAAATATCAAATAGCATGTTAATATGACTGAGGCAAATGCAAGACATGCGTGGGTTACAACTGTTGCTGTTACACCTGTCTGTATCAGTTGCATTGAAGTGCACTTGAACTTTCAGGTCAATTTGATTAGATAGCCCTATGACCTATTTTCAACTCTCATTGTTGTCGAATATATATATATATATATATATATATATATATATATATATATATATATATATATATATATATATATATATTGATTCTTTATATCTGAAGCCAACAAAATGGGGGAATGCTTATATTGCAAACGTCGAAAGCGCGATGCCGCGAGTGCTGAAGGCAAGAAGCCTTACGATATGGGGCCTGGGGAGCGTATATCTTGCCTTCGCTCACTCTCAGATCAATACATTTACTGCATTCTGTACCTACGTTTGAGGTTTGAGATCTCGGGCGTTCTCGGTTAAGCTGGTTCCAAGCTTTCGATTTTGCTGTCAAATTCTGTGCATTCTGTAATTTCTGTCGCGTCAATCAGTCTACAGAGGTTCGACCTAGAGCCATGGACTAGAGTCGTCGAGAAAGATCTGATGATCGCTAACAGGGCCCTCCACATAGCCTGGAGGAAGGCTCAGGAGAGAACAATTTCGCGCCGTATCGTGGACACGGCCTCGCTCAGCTGAGTTTGCCGCTAGAGAAAGAAGCTTCACACATGGTTGTCTCATTGCTCTTAAGAAGGGAATTTTAAGACATTTTGAAAGTGTTTACTGCACAGAGTCAAATGTCACGGGATGCAAATGCAATGGCAGAGTGTTCCCTGAGATCCATGACAGCAGCATTTCTTGTCCTCATTGCGCCAATGGGATAACTGGTTGCCCATTATGGGCCAATTGTGGGTTCACAAAATGGTAGGTGCCATGGATGGTCCAATACGTGGAAAGGCACGACGTTGCAACAAGATCTTAGAGGAAATCATCTCTGCAACAGGAAGCCAATGTAACGTTCACAGTGCATATTGATAACTATGCGAATATTTAGGCTTCGATGCAGAATTTGTTTAATTTGCTATTAAGACAATAAATACAAGATAGCACGTTAGACTTACCACTGCTTAACATTCTGCAGCTGCACTAAATAAGCGGCTTGATAGGTCCTACATACAAGTATGGCTACTCCCTCAAAACATCGAATTTAATTGATGCTCATCATTATCATCGTCGTCGTCGTCGTCGTAATCATCATCATCATCATCATCATCATCATCATCATCATCATCATCATCATCATCATCATCATCATCATCATCTGCGGCATCTGTTTCTCCGTAGCGTTGTTGTTTCCACGACCTGTAGCCATACATGTCTGCCTTAACCCTTCCAAACTGAATTCATCATCCTAGGCCTTCCATATCAAATCAAGAAACCCTGACCCATCCATACATTTTATCGACTCTTATCATCATCTAAGAGACTCTTATAATCGTCATCGTCTAAGAGACTCTTATCATCGTCTAAGAGACTCTTATCGTCGTCTAAGAGACTCTTATCATCGTCATCGTCTAAGAGACTCTTATCATCGTCTAAGAGACTCTTATTATCGTCATCGTCTAAGAGACTCATCGCCTCTTATCTTCACCTCTGACTCCTCTGTCCGCAATCTTGGTGTTACTTTTGATCCACATCTCTCCTTCTCTAACCACATCTCCAACCTCTCGCGCTCCTGCTTCATGCACATTCGTGACCTCCGACGCATCCGTCCAATGCTCGACCTTAAAACTGCCTTCACCACTGCTACCTCCATTGTTCATTCAAAGCTTTTTTACTGCAATTTCCTCAACCTTGAATCTACCCAAATCAAGCTTCTGCAACTTATCCAACACTCACTAGCCAGGGCTGTCGCTAGAACGCCCAAACCTCAGTACATCACTCCCATCCTCAGATTACTCCACCGGCTAAACATCTCAGAGCGAATCGACTTCAAAGTCCGATCACTAACCTACAACTCTCCACAATATTCCCAGCCTAAGTACCTCCGTGATCTCTTCACCATCCAG
This sequence comes from Allolobophora icterica, assembly GCA_963556255.1. Classification (NCBI taxonomy): domain Eukaryota; kingdom Metazoa; phylum Annelida; class Clitellata; order Crassiclitellata; family Lumbricidae; genus Allolobophora; species Allolobophora icterica. The sequence goes on from OY744604.1 coordinate 30,842,260, forward strand.
GCAACCAGCTCCACTCGATGTTCCTTCTATCTCGGTCTTTCTCGAGATAGAAGGAACATCATTACTCATCTCAAGTTCTCCAACCGAGCCATATATGCAACACAACACCACGCCTCTGGACTGATCTCCCTCTGAATTCCGCAGTTTCTCAGTTCCTCCATCATTATTGCAACCCGTCCTTTATCCTCCTCCTCATGTTTCTTTATCTATCACCCCCGAGCTTTCCACTCGAAACTGGTCTCATCTTTTCAAGTACTCCTACCCTGATTCATCCGATCCTCCGCCTTCCAAACATTCTCGCCATAAACAACACCCGCCTTGACGGCTGCTCTGCCTCCTCTAATCATCTGACCCTCTGGAAATCTGACTCGGACCTCTTTCAGACTACTCTCTGGAAACCCCTCTGATTTGACGTAGCGCTCGAGAATAGGTTGGTGCCCTGCGCTTAGCCTTCGAGGCGCGCTTTGGAAGTTTGGAGATTACGACTACGTATATACACCACGTATTTGGAGTTTGCGATTACGATTACGAGTACTGATCTCTGACTCTGCAGGGCGCATCAGCAACTGCAACAGGAAAAAGCGTAGCTATGAAAACCCAAGGAATAGTAGCAGAGTTTTGTCCCGCCACATTACCCTTTGCCATTAACGTGCCTCTAGAGCTGACTCGCGTGGCATTCTTGCAGGCCACCGACAATTCTGATTGGCTTATAAGCAGGCTAGTCTGGTATGAACCGATACCACAGTCGAGTGAAGAAAGCGGAATGCAGAGAAAGAGGAACTAGAGTCATATCCTGGCTTCTGAATTCTCTGATCTATCTACCTGACTTTTCCAATGGATTATAAATTTAGCTGCGATTTCACTTGAAGCGATGTCTTCGACATTATGATAACAGCGTTATAGAATTCATAAGATTGGAATATACATATTCACCGCGATGTAGATGACTTTTCAACAGCTATCCCTACATTCGCACGTCTCTTAACTCGTAGTAAGAAGGAATCATACTAAGTACCGTATTAAAATTACCATATGAAAGTGTGTAGCTAGAATGACCGTGGCAGAGCATCCCTTACAGACCAATCGACGGTGATTGCACACTTTACAACCGGACTGTGACAACTACATGTGTAACAAACAATTAACTTTTAATGTACAAGTACTTGTAATGTACAGTACCTTAATTTTGCCGTCACTTGTTATCTGTGCTTCACTACCGAACTGTCTTCCTCTTCCTACTGACCTACGTTACTTACTTTCATTACACATCCACACAGGAACACGTATTCAAAATGAGACACAGATATAAAAAGAAAACAGTAGAAAGTGGCTATGCTGTGATGGGTCGTATGCTTCTTGCGCAGGTAAACTAGGTAATTGCAGACGGTTTTCCTCCGATAACTTATGACCACACCGATTAGCACAGGCATTGGTAGAATAAGTATAGGACCAATAATGCGATCAGATTTGCTCGCTGCAGCTAAAAGATGTGCTTTGTTATATCAAAAGTGTTATGTTGTAACGTATAAATTGCCTTAAGGATTTAATAATAATTAACAAATGTCCAGCTCAAACGACTGCTAAGACAGTCTGTTAGTAGCCTACTTTTAATCTTCCGCAGGATTTAGAAAAATTAATGCTGTTTCGGTTACTTGCATGTCAACTTTCAATCAAAACAGTCCACTTTGAATGCATATATTCAGATGAGAAAGTTTAAAAGAGTCAAACAGCCTTTAGACTGCATAAGGCGAGAACAGTAAATCAATCCGCAGTTCAACCTTTATGACTAATTAAAAAAGCACAAGATGAATGCAGATTAGGATAAGCAACCCTCAAGAAAACAGCAGACAAGATATAACGGTCGCCATCGCATTCAGAGGCAGATTCTTAAATACTCCGACCTGGATTTGAATAAACCTCAGCCTACATGATATCCTATGCTATCTTTACCTCGTTTACAACCGCTGCCACCTGTTATTAAGCTATCAAGGTAACAGAAGTCCTGCACAGACCCAACCTCTCTGTCAGTTTCTTTCAATCTTCCAGTCATCGCGATCTTTGTTATTTTCTGGGTTGATAGTGAGTCACCTCACTCCGGTTGTTTTTGTGCTAAATCTTTCATTCCGTCCAACTACTGTCCAGTAGAGCGATATCGACTGCAAAACCTATCCCCATTTACTCGTTCACGCAAGTATCATCATCCACCGTCATTATAGCCATCACCCCCTATCTACAACCAGGGCAAAAATCATTGGTGACAGCACGCAACCCTGTCGTACTTGTGTCACGATCCAAAATCATTCACCCACCTGTCCCAGAAACCTCGCTGCGCGTTCAATGCCATTGTAGAAGGTCATGATGATGTCAGTGATCTTTGATTGAATTCCATAGCTCTTCATTATCCTCCGCAGTGTATCTCTGTGGAGTGTGAAAACTGTCGAAAGCCTTTTTGAAGTCGATAAAGTTGATCAATTCATATAGACCAGGCGCTTGCAAAACTGTAGAAGGGACAAACCAAGGCGATTCATCTTGAGAGTATTTTAAACTGTAGAAGTATGCTCAGGAGTCCATGTGTAGCCGACCGAAGTGTGCTACGACCCGGGACCGAGGAGACTGAAATGCCGAAGTCCCTAAGGTATGATGGAGCAGAGCCAACAAGACCAGTGAGCATAAGGGTTAGGATCTGAAACTGAATATGCTGCTGGATGGAGATCAAGTGCAAATTTAATTATCCCGCATAAAGGGAGTTATATGCCAAATCTGGGACACCTCCAATAAGACGGGCAGCGGCATTAAGAACCGACTGAAGCAGGGCTGTAGTCGAGGGTATACGCGGGTAGGCCTATACACCGTGTACTCACCTCTAGAGACCGCATACTCACCTCATAAAATATTTATATTTATTTATATTAAAATACTATAGCGTATACTCACCTCTAATTTGTTTTCGAAAACTAACCGGTAGCGTGTACTAACCTCTAATTTTACTAGGGCTGTACCGAATATTCGCTTCGTATTCGCTTCGGGGCCGAATAGTGGGCCAAATAGCTATTCGGTATTCGGCCGAATAAAAGCGGTCGGACCGAATACGAATAGTGGTCACGTGACATCTGTTTCTGCATATGCGGCTGCTATAGCGAGTGGAGTGAACGTTAAGTAAATGACAATTTCTGAGTCTAGTTTAATTAGTTCCATTCCTAGTTTACACAAACTGGCAGAAGGATGCAAAAATTACATGTAGTTAAGTGTTTACTTTTAGTTTATGTATTAAATTTACTGAACTGAAACTGTTGTTTACATTTGAAATTGTGAATGTTGTCGGTAGACCTATTTTTTACACTATTCGTATTCGTATTCGTATTCGGCCGAATAATTTGTCCAATTATTCGTATTCGGCCGAATAGTAATAATCACCTATTCGGTACAGCCCTAAACTGAAGCTTCGAAATATTAGCTAGTTAAAGTCCAATTATAGAGATAGCTTTACAAAATCAACTCTGGTGCAGATAGGCCTAAGGGCTTCAAGTCAATTAGTGAGAATACAGTTCTGGTGTTGCCCACAGTAAGGTCTTTTCTTGGAGTATAGCTTCACAACTGGAGTCGATTTTCTTTTCTACAGAAGTTTTTGGTGATTTTAATAAATCATCGTCTATCAAACTGTGACGAACGTCAGTTTGTATAATATGTGTTTAAACGAATGGTTAGCGCAACATAAATGCCTGCCAAGCAAACAGAGTAATTAGCATATTGTCGCATCTTATTAATACTAATAATAGACCACCAATACTGAACGAGCGCGGGAGATTGTCGTGTGCGCCTGACAGAATGGAGGTCTCTCATTGGTCAGAAATGCCCGGGGATATTAAGAGCGAAACGGATTGTCTATAAAACAGTGAGGCTGTGACTTTTACACGCCTGTTTCGTTGTTGTTTTCGCCGCTGTTGGAGGTGTTGGTGCAGAATTAATCTTTCGACGCGTTGATCTGTGTCTGCAAAGATTATTTGACGAATCGAAGTCGTATGATTGACTGGAAAATAACTGTGAATCATTGAACTTTTCGGTATTGAGGGTTAAGTATCGATTCCAGTTGTTTTGATGGCATTTTGGTATCGATTGGTGAATCGGTAATTTACGTTGCTATATGTGAGAAATTATACAGCGCTATTATCGAATTGTGAATAAAGGATAAATAAGTTAATTAAGGATTCTTCTGATAAAGAGCACTGGAAATAGATTTCTTATATTCGCAGATGTGTCTGTTTGACAATTATCACACGAGTGTGTAGTTTTAATTCTTTATTAGCAGATCGGAAATAGATTTCGTATATTCGCAAATGTATCTGTTTAACATCTATTACACGAGTGTGTAGTTTTAATTCTATATTAGCGGATTTGAGAACATTGACAATCATTAGTATTAACAGATTTTAATTCATTTAAACTCTAATAAATATAAATAATTTT